>CM023457.1:81911845-82002534 GCA_013339765.2 Haemaphysalis longicornis | reverse complement strand
TCGCCTGCTTGTTCAGCTTCACCGCCCCCGCTGTTGGGAGGGCGCGGAAAGTCGTAGTTAAAGGGAACGTGAAGAAAAAATACAACTTTGTTTTATTCAAAAGGTCCAGTGTTTTATAGACCCTCAGCGCTTGTTTGGCAGCAAAAAATGCTTTATTCACTCAAATTTAAATTTTAGGCCGAAATTTCAATTCTTCCACTGCAACCGTTTCCATGACATCAGTAACGACATATCAGGGCAGTTACCTAAACTAGAGATAGTATACTAACCAGGGCTGCTGCCATCTCACAGACGTTCTTTTTATTGCCTTGTTGATTTTGCAGCGTTCCTAGATGCCACTGTAATACCACTCGAGGACCGCTGTTCGCATACTCTGCGTTCTTGACCCGGACTTGTGTCCCTGCCATATTTTTGTTACGGTTGATAGTATTGTTTCGTGAAACATCAGGCAGGACTCGAAAAACCAGGTCGCGTAAGTGCCATGCCCCTTATGCCAGTTGGCCAGCGCTTGTCAGACATGCCCAACACCGCCCGACCGACGCTGTGTTAGCAGGGTTTGGCCGGCAAAGTGCCCACTAACTGCTTCTAGGTTCATGTTTGTAACTTTTCGTACAGTGGAATCTCGGTCATACGAATCTCAAGGGGCGGCAAAAATATTGTATCACCCGAAAATTCGTATCATCAGAAAACGAAAAAAAAAATGGAATAGGCGGCGGCAACATGGCGTCGGCTCTTGCCGTTGAAGAGGTGCAAGTAGCTTCAGTGACCGCTTGTAACCTTTTGTTAAAACGCAGCTTGAGGTGTAAACTAAATTGCTCGTGTGGGAAAGGAGCTCACATTGTGGGAGGAAACTGCGCTATAAAATGCCATCCGCACCAAATATCCGCGGAGGTGGCCCAGCCAGTAGCTGCGAGCGCTTCGAAATTGCCGCCATGAGACACACGTCTCCCCATTGGCGTAAGTCGTGAGGCTCCTCCCACTGCCGTTTCGCGGCAACCGAGGCAGAGGCTGGCGCCGGGGGGTGCCGGCCCGAATCGTCAAGGCGGGAGTTAAAAGAACGCACGCTCATCGCGACACGACGTGCCGCATGAACCGCATGCGATTCGTGTGCATCGGCGTTGCGCGTGCGTTATTACGCCCGCGTTGACGATTTCTGCCCCGATACAGATTCTACCTCGCTCGGAAAATGACGCCCGACGTGCGAGGCAGTGGGAGGGGACTGCCGACTTGTGCCAATGGCGAGGCGCGCTCTTCATGGCGGCAGTTTGAAAATGCTCCGGACAGCCCGCTGGCCCCGCCGGAGATGTTTAGGCTTACCACGGTTGCGGATATTTGATTGGCGCTTTTCCTAGCCGGCGCGGACGATGCTTTAATAAGCGACGTTTTCGTCCACATTATCTGCTCCTTTACTGCGCAAGCAACTTCATTTGTTCCTTAAGTGGCATCTTAAAGAGCGGTCAGAAGCGGTCGGTCGAGCGACCCGCACCACTTCGCGGCCGCTGATGCCGCCATGTTGCCACGGGAAATGCCGCCGTTTGCCGCGCCGCGTGCAGCATGCGGGTGACTGGTATTCGCGGCGGCGCGTTTTCGTGAGAGAAAAATGTGCTCCATGCGGTTTACACTTCAACATATCGACACGAAAGTGGCGCAGGCAAAACGGCAAGGCGGCACACGTGGGTAACAGAGCGCGGGCATTGACCGCAGAAGCGAGGAATGCGGAGAAGGCAAAATGGCGAAGGTATTCACCGTCAGAAATGAGGGAACGCCTGATTGCCGTGGTTTATTCAAAAAGTGTAATGCAAAAAAGGAAGCTGGAGACACCCGAGCTGCAGCCAGCGGAAACGAAAGGTACAGAGAGAAGAGATTGTAGTGGGAGATAAAAGAGAGGGAGAGAAGACCAGGCGCGAGAGGTCAAAACGTTTCGTTCTGTCGTTCGGAAACAGCACCTCTCCTGCCGCTATTGTAAACACCCCCCGAGAAGGATTACCATCAGCTTTTTGTGCCCGCGCGCAACCAAGGCCGCACGGCCGCACAACGCACGCCCCTCCGCCTCCCGTCCACGCCGCAGTCGTCTGCTCGCGGCTCGCGTGTTCGTATCACCCGCACCGGAGTGGTAAATGCGTACGGATCATCCGAATTTTTTTACATTGCATACAATGCATTTTCGCCGGGGAATTTTGAAATTCGTATCACAGTGAAATTCGTATCAGCTGAATCGTATCACCGAGATTCCACTGTATTTACCCTACCCTCTTGCTACTATCAATAAGATGTGCACTGAATTTGAGTGCAAATAGGTCATTTTGTAAGTTTATAATCCCCGTTAATTTATGTTGGATTTGTCGCCTCAGCTAACTGCAACGAGCTGTCCAAACAGGTCATAGGTTAGTGCGGAGAAGTAGCCAGCGTGTCGCGCGCCCATTCTTTGTTTTCCTCATTATACAGCTTATCTGAGCGAATTTTCACTTAAAAGTGGTGGCAGTGTTATTCTAAAGAGGCAATTACGAAGGAACCAAACTTGCTTTGTGGTTTTATGGCCCCTCACAGGACCGAGTCCCTCACCCCATTTTGTACCGTGTTGCAGTTAAGTGTGAACTGCATGGAGCGCTTTCTGCTCGCGAAAACGCCGCGAACTCACAGGCGCGCTGACGCTGCCGCGTAACCACCCACACGCTGCGCGTGGCGTGGCCGGCGGCGGCAACATGGCGGCGGCTTCGGCCGCTAAGTGGGGTCGGGAGCTCGAGCGACCGCTTCTAAGCGCTCTCTAAAATGCCGCTCAAGGCACGCACGAAGTTGCTTGTGCGGTAAAGGAGCTTATAATGTGGGTGAAACTGGTACTATAAAACATCATCCGCGCTGCTAGTGAAAGTGCCCATTCAATATCTGCTGGGGTGGTAAGCCTAAACATCCCCGGCAAAGCCAGCCGGCTGTCTGAGCGCTTCGAAACCACTGCACCGCTACGCCATTGAGGCGCGCCTTCCCATTGGCGCAAGTTGCCAGGCTCCTCCCACGCCACCACGCGACGCACGTCAAAATCTAGCCAAGGCAGATGCTGCCGCGGGCGTTGAAACCGCGCGCGGCCGCAACGCTGACGCGCGCAGATCGCGTGAAACCGCTCCATGCGGTTCAGCCTTTCACGATCGTTAGCCAAGAGGAAATAACTTCGCTTGCATAGGTTGCAGAAGCAGTTTAATTTGCCAGCTCAGGCTGTCCTTTACAAGGCAATACTTTTTACAACTTGCAAGTGTTAAAAGTTTGATAGATTGATTGATAATGGTATAACCTTTATAATCGGGGTGATAATGTGTGAAATCACACTCAAAAAGCTAACGTGTCTACGTTAGCCTACTCTTTACATTTTCCCGCTGCTCTTGGCAGCAGGCTGAAATTAAATTTTGCCAGTTACAAGTGGTAGCTGTCCTATCTGTCCTTCACCAGCATTCCGATATTCTTTTATCTACCTCCACAGCCTCGTAGTTTGCTTCCTTTTCATCACCTTTAAACCCCAGAACTCCAAAAAGCCGAATAGTCGTTCGAATATGTGGATTTAGATGGGTACGATCACATTCCGATACAATGAGTTGAATCATTTCATATATTTCTTTCCGCAGACACACATGCCCCATCACATTTTGCTTATACAGTTGGAAGCAGGGTCTACTTTTTGAGCAGCACGGGAGCAGCAAAAGTCTTATTTTGGAGCAGCTTTGGAGCAGCAAAAATCCCCTTTTGGAGCAGGTTTGGAGCAGTTTAGGGCTAGTTCGGAGCAACTTTTTGAGCACACCTGACTGCTTTAAAGAATGCGGCTGAGCGCACTTTAAAGAGCAACTAATCCAAAAACTGCGGCATGAAAAATAGAATTGGGCAGAAGTAATTTAGCAGGAGCGCAATAAATCAAATAGGAGCTAGCACCTTGATATTAACCTTAGCTCTGGACTGAAACCTGCCTTTTTCCAATTCCTTAAATGTAGCGACTTTTTGGCTTTTATTTGTTAATGAATCAACACTAGTACGGTACTTGACTGCTTTTTTTTTTGTATAAAGGTAGTTTTCGCAGAAAAACGATCGCGTGCAGTGCGCCGCCCCGCTGCCCGCGCATCGCCGCAAACCCGATCAGGCGTCGCGAACGTGCCCTACCCGCGCGCACTCGCCGAGCGCGCATCGTCTCCATCGATAGCCCAACAGCAGACGGGGCGCGTACAATATGATCCGGATTCGTAGCAAGCTGCCGCCGCCGCCTCGACCGAGAAGGCAGGCATATCAGGCAGTTAGCGAACGAAGACGGCGATTTCACGACGCCTCATTTCGTGGTAGACGTGAAGGTGAAAGTGGGCACGGCACCCCATCAAGACGCCCGCTTTCGCGGTCGAGTCGGGCCTCGTCGTCGCGCGACGCGTACGGCCCTGTGTGGCGCCTGCAAACGCAACTGTTTTAAGCTCCACACCCCCTTCTTTTATTAAGCAGCGGCGAAAAATCCGGCTCAAATGAACTTCTGGTGCAAAAGGGCCGTTATTAAAAGCGGAGCTGTGGTTACTGGCCGTAAGTTCGGGGTTCCTGGGCGCCGAAATTCCACCGAGCCGCTAACCGCACGTTCCCGCAGCTCTCGCCTGCTCGACAGCGGAGAGGAAGGGATAGCGGCCGCCGCAACATAGAGAGGAGCGTGCGCATGCGCTCAAGGTTGTAGAAGAGCCCTTCGCGCCGGAGCTCGCGTCGTCGTGCGCATGCTCTCAGTATCCTACATACATAGAGATAATTACGCGCGCAGCGGCTTCGTTCTCGGTTTCGTGCAGGTCCCGAAAATTAGAGTTAAATCACCAAAAACTACTGTGCGAAGGATGTGCGAAGGGGTCGTTCGTCTTACTTGGAGCAGCTGCAAATTCCAGAGCCATGCCTCAAGTTATAACATTAGATAACTGTTCAAAGTACTTTACTCATGCGGGTGACAGCCTTCCGGGAAAGCCGCGGCGATAACAACGTTGAGATAAACTCCACGAGGAAACAACGAGTGCATAGAACTGCCGGGGCTATGGATGCGGCGTATATCGGCTGCGTCTATTAGATACTATAGATAGATAGATACTCTACTGTTGCCGTTCCCTTTAAACGGGTGATCGACGGGGAATCCGGCGCTCCGGAAAGCCCACGTTTATAGAACCGGAACGCCAGCGCTCAGTATTCTGCGGACGACGACAAGACTCAGCTAAATTTGGCTTTTTATGCTCTCAATGGACCCTAATCGCGCAAATTGCCGTTTCTTATGCGCAGCTTGGCGCAGCAGGCAAATTGGCGCACAATGGAGCAATTGCCGCAGCAGTTCCACCCCTGTCAATCTTATACTTTCTTACAAAGCTCTTCGTTCTCAGCAACCGCGTCCTTGAAGTTATCATGAAATTTTCTAACTGATAACAATTTGTGATAAATCAGTTGAACTCACCCACAGAGCCCGCCCGTTGAAAGTTGGCAGAAACTCGTAGAGGCCATCGAAAACTGGGCAGTCCTCCCCAACATTGACTGCAGGAGGAAGATGAGGTGTTCATTACACAATCCCTAAACTGTAGCCTTTACCGGGCAATTAAAAGTTGTCGTTGCAAGAAGGTCCAGTTGAAAATAAAGAATGCGGCGATGAGAGCTTTTTTGGGGACTGATGTTGGTTAAAGCATGGCGCTTCGTGAGGCAGAACCTTGGCCGTAAGTTTCACACGAGGTTGGAGCATTTTGTCCGCAATGAAATCTCTCAATAACTCACCTCAAGTTAAAAAAAGAGAAAAAACGCGGCTCAGTTATGATAAAGGTTGATTGACTCCTATTGCACTTCGCATTCCTGTTCATTTAAACTTCAACCGACTATTTGCAGTCAACAGCCTCAAGAGTCGCAACAGCCTTTTCCATCTGAAACTAGACACACTCGAACTTGGCACTGAGAAATGCAGAAAAGTGCTGACTGGCGAGGACTGCTAAAAAAAAAAAAAGAGTTTACTTTGGAGTTAAAACTCTCGTCTCCTATGTCAAGCAAGGCCTACGCCAACACATTCAAGATGCCCGGTGCGTGACTGGGTTACCTTTCAGTTTATAGTTTTCAAACACAACTATCATTTCAGGACCAAAGGCACACTATCCACAGATAGCAATATTCCGTTCCAAGATTCCGTTACAAGCATAGGCACTTCCGGTGGGATGCGTAATGTTAATTAAACATGTACGCCACACCCCACCTCTAAAACCAACCTGAAAGGTACTATCGGCGTCAAATGAAACGCAAACACGAAAATATGAACCAGAATGTGCAAAATTGAAAAATACTGTTCGTAGAGTTCATATAATGGCACGCTATTGGTAATGTTGGGAAATCCACTTCTCCCAACTTGTTTTGTAACTAAGCCACGCGTCATTTTGGCTTGCATGAAAGAAATCGCGCTATTGTGTGTCCGGTTCATATTTTCGTGTTCGCATTTCATTTGAATGCCGATAGTACCAACCACTCTTCTATAGAAACCAAATGTGCAGAACTGAGTTAAGAGCAACATTTTGCAATAAAAAATAAAGAATGGCGTTTCAGAAGAAAAAAAAATTTTGACTCTGCGGGGTTCCAATCCAAGGCGTTCGATACAAAACCCACAGTTCTGCCCCCAAGTTACTGAGGGCAAACAACGGAGTTCTTTTAGCAGTTGAGGGGCCATGCAGACAAAATACAAGTTTGCGTTATTCTAAAGATTTGGTGTATTATAGTGCCCCCAGCGCTTGTCCGGAAGCAAATGATGCCGTAATCACTGAAAAAGTAACCAATTAGGTTTAAATTTTGATTCTCCTGCCAAATCATGTGTTTTCATAATGTCTGCCACGAAGTCACAAGAGCGAGTATTCAAACGAGTATTCAAGTTCCAGTGCGTCATGAGGCTCTGCAGCCTTCCTTACCATCAGTCCACCCAGATGGTGCTACCAAACTTAGCCGTGGACTGTTGTCCGCCGTTGCTTTGCTTTTGACCGTATTTGCACCTTGTTTCTCTTCACCAGTACCACATATTTCCTGTACCATCCTGGCCCACATACTACAGTTTAACAGTGCGAAGAGCCATGTCAGACTACTAGTCGTCCAGTGCGTGGGAGGCCCTGGAGAGGCAGCGGGTAGGCGGCGCGAGCCCCTTGGGGCCGAGCGCCGGACGCCTGACCTGAAGCTCCTAGGTGGCCCGGATGACGCCATCGGACCGTTACTATACAATAAAGAACAGGAAAGTAATCATTTCGTGAAACATGGGGTATCCTCGACAAACAGGGTCACGTAAGACAACGTCGCTTATGCCAGTCGGCCAGTGTCGTGTAAGAAAACTTCAAAGTGGCAGACTGCTGTGCAGCTAAAACAAGCATAGTGCACCCAGTACCAACAGCCATGCGCATCGGTACTTCTATGCTTACGTGTATTTTCCTAACTTTCATCGTTTACCGCACCATTCTTACTGCTGTAAAATGAATATGCATTACATCTAAGTGCAAATACCTCGTTCGGCAAGCTTATAAGCTCTGCCTAATTTGCGTTTGCTTTAGCTGGCCTCAGCCAATCGCAGAGCTGCTACATATGACATCATCGGTTCTGTTGCGAGAAATGAGCTAGTGGGTTGCATGAGCCATTCCCTTTTTTTCCTAATTATGTAGCTATTAAGAAGTGTGAGTTAAAAGTGGTGTCAGTATGATTCTAACAAGGCAATCTTTCAAATGAACCAACTTGTGTTTTGTCTGCATGGCCCCCTCAAGAGAATAGAAGGAGTGTTCTAAGCGAAGAACTAGGTGGTGCTGGGTGCACACACAAAGTGCCGGGCTTGCACCCACAAGAGAGCAGAATTTCGCCCACGGGTGTCGACTTCTCCTTTGATTAGCTATTCCTTCACTACCTACCAACAGCTTCAAGTATAGGCTGCATTCCAATCTTTGAACACCACGGTAGCCAGCTTATGAGCAGTCTAATCAGACGTATGAAGCAACATGAATTGGACCTCCGCAGCGGCCAGCACCACAAGAAAAGACTTCGCAGCAGACGTGTTAGCAAACGCAAGCCATAGTGTTGTAAAAATGATGGCGTTTGTTATTATTATAAAAATTACGTGATGTAAAAAGTAAACAAAAGCATCTTCACAACTACTAAATTATATGAAATATTTAAATTAAAAAGAAGTTAGTTTGTTACAACATTAATACGCAAAAAGATGGCGCTGGCACCGTTTTTAAGTTTAGACAGGACGGTAACCTGCATTGTTGTTGACTACGAAGCAGTCTTCGCTGCTGGCTTAGTTCAAATTGGAAGGAGACTTAATTAGACGGGTGGTTCGCTAATACGGCAACGAAGCCGTCTAAATGGGAAATTGAAACGCACCAATAGACTCAGCACACTGTCCAGTGTGCTTCAAAAGCACGTGATACAAAGAGGAAAGAGGCACGCACATCTCTGCATCTGCTTGTTGTACTCCGACATGTTGTCCGGCCGGATGCTCCGCAGGAACCGAATGTAGTCGTCGCTGTGGTACTTGGTCATCTCCTCCTGCGTCGCCTTGTGGGGTCTCTGCAGCAATCCAAGCCAAGACAAGTATGAAGCCAAGAAACAAAACAAGGGCCCAAACGAGGCCAAACTCACGAATGCATGTACATGAGTAACTTCTAGAATGTTGAGCCCTTGGCAACAGAGTTATTCAACGGGGGTCACCGAGCAAGCCAAGCCAAGACAAGTATGAAGCCGGGAACAAAAAGATGATGTAAGCAGGGCCCAAATGGCGCCTGTGCGTACATAAGTTAGCTGTTAGAATGTTAAGCCCTTGGCAACAGTATCCAATGGAGCCACCGAGCAAGCCAAGCCAAGACAACAATAAAGTCGGGAAACGAAACAATGACATAGACAGGGCCAAACTGGCGATGGCATGTACATAACAAACTGCTAAAATGTTAAGCCCTCGGAAAAAGAATTAATAAAATTCTCAATGAGTATTACACCGTTAACATCTCTGTATTTCACTAACATGAAAGCACGCTCCCTGCAAATGACCGATGCAAATGCTTCGACCACCAAACTGCCCCAACACACAGCGGTGTAAAAACAATGCTTCTGCACTCATAACGGCACCCTGCAAGAGCCCAGTTCTGATCCCCCACTGAGGCAAACTTGAACCACTGCACAGCAAACTCCTCCGTGGTACACCATGGGGCTAATGCCGTTTTGTACACAGATCCTGACCCAACATTGTTTAATTCTTCGATCCGAGGTTCGGCAATTTTGCCAACAATGTCTCACGCAGTCAGTATGCGAGCAAACTACGCAATCAGCGAAATACCCCAAGTGAGGCCGGAGTTGGTTATGGAAACGCAACGACTAGGACTCAGCAAAGATGCAGAAACAAGAGGGGAAGAAAAAAAAAAGAAGAAAATGTGCGAGCCTCACGTAGATCTCCATCTTCCGGTAGAGGCCATAGTTGAGGATGAGGTTATGTGTCATCCGCATGCGATGTGGCTTCATCGGGTGACCCTGGCCATAGTAGTAGTTGCCAATGTCCCCTGCAAGTGCATGGTGAAGTGTCAGCAAACTAAAGGATGCGACCTTACGATTATGGAGTACAACTCTTAGAAAAAAAAAAAAAAAAACAGCAACATAAGAATGACATAACCAGAGTCCTTCAATGCCTTTCTGGTCATGAAACTTCGCCACGCATCACGCTGTGGGAGAGCTTTGTACGCTGCCGCGCCGCGGCACTGGTGTTGATCGGAGGGCAGCCGTGGGCGTGGTCAGAGCGCGTTCGGCAGGGAACGGACCACGGAGTAAGATAAAACAGACTGCTCGCCACCTTATCAGCAGTGCGCTTTCGCTTTACGTGTCGTGGGCCGCTCAAATTGACTTATCATTTTGTGAGTGGCGAAAAAATTCGGTGCGAACGAGCATGCTGCTACTGCGTTCCTGCCTGCCGGTCTGGCTACAGAGCAGCAGCGGCCGCCCGATGCCCTCCGATTTGCGGTGGCGCCACTCGCGGTAGCCTTTGTCCCCGCACAAAACTTTGCCGAGAGGTTCATGACCAGAGGAAGCATTGAAGGACTCTGACATAACATAAGAGCAACATAACATAAAAGCAACATAATATAAGAGCAACAGCAACATAAGCAACAAAGAAACAGAAACATAAGAGGGCACATAAAGCATTGACTGTACTCTGGAATCTGGAGATACTTAGCAGCTGTTGCGATGGAGCCTGAACAATTAACTCTAATGTATCGTTTGTCCCAAAAGAAAAGCCAAGTGATTACGACCACAATGTGAAATGTAACAAATAAAAGCTTCCATGCAACCGCGCCATGTTGCAAGAAGTACTACAAGATGAAGCTACCGCATGAGTAAGAATTAAAATTTTTTCAACAACGTAATAGCTGGCACAACAGCCCAAATTCATAATAAGCTGGAGACAGGACGCTTTCAAAGACAGACCGCCTCATTGAAATCCTTGTGCGTTGGCCAGAACTTTTAGGTACACTAGACTCTCGTTAATACACACTCGGTTATGATGAATTCTGCGATTAAGACGAACAAACTCCTGCTTTCTTCTGACACACACAAGGCAAAAAACGCCTGCTCGAGACGCATTTCTGATAATACGAACAAACGCTCATGATCTCTTCAAATTTGTCTTTATGGGAGTTTTCTGTACGTGTTACAAATCACGCATTTCTGATAATACGAACAAACATCATGATCTCTTCGATTTCGTCTTTATGGGAGTTTTCTGTACGTTACAAATCTTGTTGCTGCATACGATGGTATTCTAGCTTATACCAATATTAAAAGAATTACAATATGAAAAAATGCAAGCGTATCTCACCATCATCTATGGCGGCACATAACTAATCGCGGTATTTTCATTACGAGATAGCATTCACTGGTTGCTATTTTGCAATGCAAAATGTGCAACCTTGCATGCGACGTTACCACAAGCCCTTTCTGGAGCACTGCTTCAATCTTTCTCATGGCTGCTTGAGATGACAGTGGCAGATTCGATGACAGCCCTCCACTGTGCAAGAACTTTTAATTCCTCACTTCATGGTTGCTATGCGCTTGTTTTAAGTGCCCATACAATTAACATACGAAATTCAGTAAGCCTGCATTTTATTTCTTGAATAAAATTCGTAAACCCTCTGTTACATTTATTATATGCCAGCGATTTTGCTAGGAAATTATTGCGCCAAAACAGGCGTCTCACATAATTTATTGTGACTGCTAAGGTTTTTCAAGAGCCCTCTCGCCAAACTGCACTGAATTCCAGAAGTGATTTTTTTTTCTTTGTACACCACCTGTATCTTATGCCTTCATTATTAATACTTAAAAAAAAAAAAAACTAAATGAACCTCTGCGTTAGTCCTACGAAGCTTGCGTTGGTGTCGCGGGGCTTTACTTGAAACATCAAGAAAACCTTTCGTTATGCAATATATGCATTTGTAAGGGTGTGTGCGTAAGACCGCCTATTCAAGACGGGATAGGAAGTCCTAAAGGAGAAATTTCAAACAAACGTGTGATCGGATGGAGCTTAATACCAATTTTGGGAAAATTTGACCGCTCAAAAACAAAATCGGTGAAATGTAATGTGTTGCTGTCATTGCGAAATGTAGAAGAACATTCGAATATTCGGCCAACTGTATGCGCCATAGCGCGCCGCCAGATATTTTCAAGCACTTAGGATGAAAATATCATAAAGAAGTAATTGCAGACGATCATAAACACTATGTGCTTTGAAAACATCAAGAAGTATATATAACCTAAACAACCAAGAACACCCTACACAAATAAAGTTCGGATAAAGTTCGAATAGTTTCGAAGTTCCGGACTATCACACAGCAGAGCTAAACAGAATAAAACGCAGCCAAACAAGAAATATTCTATATTACTCTTAAAGAGGTACACCTAATCCGTAAATTAAACTAGCACGACCTCACTACTTTGGACAGAGGCATTTGCAGAACATTGCAATGCTAACGAACACAGTAACGAAACTCAGCTTCCGAAATTTCGCTACAACCGCTTCGTTTTTTTGAACCGGCTTCGAGCTTTTCTGAGCAACTACCTGTACATGCGCAAAGTCACACTACGAAATGACTCTATAGATATCCCCTGATAATCAAACGAATTACCACAACTTGTGCAGATATTGTAGTAAGCGTTTCGAAGATACGAACAAAGCGAAATGTTTGTCAAAGCCGCCGAAGCTTGCCGAGCCAAAACATCGCCTGGGTTGCATAAAAACAATAATTTACAAGCAACTATTATAGTGCACGCGAAAATGAGAAACAATAGCCGATATCGCGGCCAAAATGCTGTCATTAGAAGCGAAAATTAGCACAACTTACCATCGTAATAGTAACAAACGCGCTTTTTTGAGTGCATTGTGGCGGCCATAGTTGTTAGAGGTCACGTGACGAATAGTCTCGTCGAAAAAAGGAGAAATGTGACCAAAACACACAGGCTAAAGTTTCAATATTACAAAAGCAAACAAAACATTTTTGAAATAAATTGTTTTTTTGTGTGTTTTGATTGCTGTAAAAAGCATGTTCAAATGCTGGCTGCAAAACTTGACATATTTCACTATTTTTTACAAAAGTCTGCAGATGTCGCCTTATTACTGTGCGGCGAGTTGTAGTTCTATGCGACTTAATTTGACTAGTGCGTGAAGACATAAGTATATTTATCACACATAACAAAATATGTGAATTTAGAAGGTTTTAATTATAATTAGGTTGACGAGAAAAAGTTTTGTAAAAGGTTTGTAATTTATTTTTAAGTGGCGCCACCTATGCAAACAAAGTCAGCTGGCGTCAATAAGTTGGTAGCCCGTTGGCGGAAAGGTAGCCGTTTCTGCAAAGGCTAACGAGGTTAGAGGTGGTCCACTGTGTCGATGCCCTGTCAAGATGTCTCCCGGGAGCTCTCGCCGTAGCGTACTTGCATGCACCGCCGCGAAGTGCGAGGGAAACTAAACAAGAGGAAAAGCGAAGAGCCGGAATCGCCGCAAAGCCTACTTGTTCCCCTTGATATTCGCCGGCTCTGCGGAACCTACACCGAAGACGACAGCGTTTTGTGGCCCCGATCATGAGCTGATCGCTGTGAGGTGAGGCGTTGCTTTTTCGCGTCGTTGACTCAAGCCTCACTGGCGACCAGCGTACCCGAGCTTGCCGTTGAGGGAATCAACGCCCGTTATAAACATGACATCGCACGACTAGGTCACGAAGATGCGTCGCCCATTCTCCTGCGGCCGTCGGGACGTCCGTTCGCGTTTTCGGGTCGCCCAAGCACGGGCGCTCCGCTCGGGATGTGCTCCGTCCGGTAGTCGAGATTTTGGTCGCTTTTCGTTTTCATCCTCTTGCCGCATCGTCGCCGGGCAAGTTTTTAAGAGACGAGTTTCCGTTTTGCTGCTGTTTTGTTTCTCGTTCAAGCGGTTCGCGACTATTTTTAGAGAACGGCGACCCCAAATGCCAGCCGCGGCTTACGTGAACAATAGCCGCTTGGCGTGAACCAGCTCGATGCTAATTTTTCGGCCCGATTCAGCGGCCCGTGGGAAAAAGAAAACGGCGTTGTGTAGTTCCTGCCAGACAGCGTATGACCCTGATAATTAGATTTCCCGTTCCTCCGCTCTCGCTTCTCATTACGATCGTTCAAAGTTTTCGTTAATCCGCGGTTTATTCGCGGACGACGTCTGCGCGAAGAGTTGCCGCATTACCTCCGCCTCATGTCCGGGCACTTGACCGTGCAGCAAAAAGCTCTAGCTTGAAGCGGCGATTGAACGTGCTTAACATATTACGGTCCGCTGGTACCATGTCGCGTAACGGACGTTCATTGTTGCGGCCGGCCCGCGCATCAGAGTCGCCTGCAACTCGCCCGACGAGTAAAGCCGCCGCGGACCGTTCTTGGAAAAGCGCCAGGTCACGGTTAGCTCGAAGACGCTCTCGCCCCTCGTCCAAGGAGAAGAAGCGATCATTTTTTTGCAATTCCCCCCTCCCGCCGTCTTTCGTGTTCTTTCATTCCGTCTTTTTTTTTTTTCTGGCCGTCCCACTGACTCCCTCGCGTCAGTCATCGGCTGTTTCGGTTTGGTTTTCTGGCGCGATTGGTCACGTCCAGCGTCGCCTGATTTTCATGCGCTGTTTTGTTTGCTGAATTGGCGCGTTCATAAGCGCATTCTTTGGGAACGGCCGTATTCCGGCCTACGAATGACGTTGAGCTTGCTGGTTGTGGCGCGTCCGCAAACGGCCGACAGCGCAGTCGGCGTAAGCCTTCACTATCATTTTGTCTATCCTCCCAGGAAGTTATTAGTCACCCGGTACTGATTACTATTGCATAGCGAGGGAGGAAGCTTGTAGCTGGGCGCTGTAGAGTGTTGATAGAACTTCGACTACTCGAAATGTCACAACTCGTAGCTGACTTTTGTGGGGGGGAAAAAGTACTGGTGTGTTGTCAAGTGTTTGTGTGACAGCAGAACGTTGTGAGAGAATGTTACTTTGAAGCGCACTTGGTAGCTGCTGTCAAACACTTCGCAGTGTCAACTACATGATGTGTTTTATGCCTCATATGTGCGCGAATGTATCATTAGGCATACAGGACTCAGACGTCGCCTCTCAGTGGCGAAAGCACTAGACTTATGGCCTTTTGGACGCGAATTTGATTCCTAGTGGTCGCATTTCCGAGGAAGGCAAAATACAAAAAGTGCCTATGCACAGCCACGTGCATTCCAGTCTGCCATATAACTGTGTAGGTGTCTCATTATTTGCATTTCCAGGGTCTATAGTTTGCACAACCTTTAGGATAAGAGTTGCGAGATAAAAGGGCGTACAAGTGTGGGATCAGACTTCATCTGATAGCACCACAGCGTCATTCTGTTATTTCAGTGCCTCGTGGTTGCAGCTATTTCCTTCCAGGGCTTTCGCGGAACCTTGGCAGTCTCTTTGCAAAAAAACCAAGCTCAATTAGCGAAATATTTGAGTTTGTACTTGATGAGCTATACAGAAAAATTTACTGTTTCCGCATGATTTTCAGATCGTGGAATGCGTCATCAGTCACAAAAATCTAGTTGGAGGACGGTAACTTTCTGAAAACCAGTTGTTAGACTATCAGACAGCCCGGTTTTGTCTTATTATATATCTGATAAAAAGGTGATAGAGGGGCTACCGGACTGCATGGGAATTTAGCCAGGCCGTAGAATTTTGGACTAAGGAACACTCAATGAAACAGTAGTTTGATAAGGTCAAGATAATGTCGCACTACTGGTATCATTTTGTCGCAAAGATGAGTTCTTGGGATACTTGCAAATCCTTGATGTGGGCCAGTTGGTTTGGCAGGAGTAGAAAGATAGAGGCGAAAAGCGAGGAGTTTTTGGCGCACGTTGGAGATCTTCAGTGGTCAAAATTAATCCGGAGTCCTCCACTGTGGCATGCCTCATAACCCAAGAGTAGCTTTAGTGCGTTAATCCCCACAGTGAATCAATCAATTGACGTGAGTGAAAAGGTTTAGAGGCGCAAAAAAACGCAGACACAAGAGGAAACAAACAAGACATACAAAGTGCCTTACCAGTCTTGTTTGTTTCTTGCGGCAGCGTTTTTTGCACCTTTAAACCATCTTCACTGGTTCTTGTAAGAAAATACCTGAAATAACTGAACCTGGCTTCTTAGATACTTTCTCCGAGCAGTTCAGTAAAAATTTAGTGGCTAAACACTGTGAAAACATTCCCAACAGTTATGTGGTTGGGGAAACCAGCTTATCGTTATCACTTATTTATTTATTTATCTTATTTATTTGCAACACCCATAAAGGCCCCAGTGAAGGGGTATTACATAGAGGGGTTACATTTGCACATATATTGTATGAGCATAATAAACATAAAAAACCAACAAACAAAAAGGGAATATTCAAAGTGGGAGCGCAAATATATACGCATCGTAACCTTGAAAAGAATGATGATGAGAAATTCCGTACATAATAACAATGAAAAAGACACAAATACAATACAAATGGTTCAAATTCTATCGTGAACACAATGTACAACAGCACAACGAAAAGAAAAAGGAAAATACAGGGCAAAAAAAGAAATTAGCGACGTTTTGAAAGAAGGAAAACAAAAACGCGGAATCAGAGCAAAGCGTTAGATTAGCTCTTAGATGAGTTCCTGAAGTTTCGTGTTGTCTTTTTGAGACGCTGTATCTGATGGTATACTATTCCATTCGACCATGGTACGTGGAATGAAAGACCGGGCAAAAGAAGTTGAGCCGCAATTTGCGCATTTAACTTTGTAGGAATGGTCGCAGCATGGAAAAATTACCGGAGTTAGTCCAAAAAAACCATCATGAAGTGACACATGGGGATAAAGGGGGGCACATGGGTCTTTGATCAAAAACTTTATTATTACTGTTATGACGATAAAAATTTGGGGACATAAATAGTTTGCCATTCCGACTGTAGATGCAAAATTGGTTTTTGAGTAAAACGATTACATTCAAATTTATTCGAATGTTCATATTTGATTGTTTGACAGCTTTTGTAAACAAGCTGCTGGAGTGATGCATCTGAACAAGGTACCGCCAGTGAACTGTGCACAAATCAAGGAGTGCAATAAGACTAACGTTGTCATTCTATCTGGTATGTAGCAGAAGTTGCAACCATTTGTTGTTTGGACTTCGAAGACAAAAGCGGTTTTTCTGGTTTCCGCCTTTCAAACCCAAACTTCAAGCGGTCGTAACTTCTGCTACAGACCAGATAGAATGGTAACGTTAGTCTTATTGCACTCCTTGATTTGTGCACAGTTCACTGGTGGTACCTTGTTCGGATGCATCACTCCAGCAGCTTGTTTACAAAAGCTGTCAAACAATCAAATATGAACATTCGAATAAATTTGAATGTAATCGTTTCACACAAAAAACAAATTTCATATCTACCACCAGAATGAAAAACTCCTTATGCCCCCCAATTTTCATGATCATAACTGTAAATATAAACTTTTGTCATTTAAGACCAGTGTGCCCCCTTAAAGTCAGTTTCACTAGTTCTTGCTAGAAAATAGCTTAAGTAACTGAATCTGGCTTCTTAGATGCTTTCTACAAGCAGTTCAGTGAAAATTTAGTGACTAAACACTGTGAAAACATTCCCAACAGTGATGTGGCTGGGAAAACCAGCTTATCGTTACCACTAGGCACACAAACAGAGGCAAAACAGAAATTCCGGGATTCCGCCCACAAATTTTGCAAGCCAGGCTATTAGAAAGGAAGCGGCTGCCGTTGCCTCGCCCTACGACATCCCAGCGTCGCGCACACGCCTTACACGCGCGATTTCAGAAGGAGGCGGAGAAGGAACTTCCTCTCGTGGCGATCGTACTTCCTCTTTTGAGACCCGCCGCCTTGTCTTGCGCAGTCTGTGGTGGCCGTGTGCGGAGACGTGGTGCGGTTCGAAGGAGCGGCGCAGTTTCGAGCCGGGCGTTGGGATGGGTCGGAGAGGGCCTGCCGACCACTGTCGACATTTCTTCCAAACGGCCAGGTGAGTTCAGTTCCTTGCCTGTTGTTCGACGACTTTGAGGGGGCGTTTGTGTGATCGTTATAGTTATCTGCTTTAAAGGAGCCATGAAGACAAAAACACAAGTTGGGTTTATTAAAAAGACGGCTCAGTCCCGATAACAGTGATACCAATATCATCGCAATCTTCGAACAAACAACGGAGATATGAAAGAAAACGTGTGAAGCAGTCGCGACCCCCTAGCCAATTTCCCGCAACTTTTCTATGACGTCACGGAACCTTGTTTGTGCGATTGGCGGCCGCCTAACTGGCCTGTCGCGACGACACATGACTGGACGTCTGTAATGGGGCCTCTAGTTCCATTTGACCGCATCACTTGAATGCTAACGTGCAGTTAACGCACTGAAAATTGTGTTTTATTGTTGGCCCGTATGACGTCATTCTTGCTCATAACACGTCACTGCGGCGCCAAATTTGAAAGTTTTTAAATACTCCTTGCTTTTTTTTTTTTTCGTTAAAAAAACATCTTTCGTGGCTGTAATGGAGCTGAGTGAGATACTGAATTTTAGTTCTTTCAAATTAAATGACGTATTTTCTCTTCATGGCTCCTTTAACGGGCCATGAAGACAAAATTTCGATTTTGGTTCATTAGAAAGGCTGCTCTGGTGATGCGATAACAATCGCAGCAATTTATTGCGAATTCCAAACAAGTACAGCAGAGGAAGCAGCGGTGACTTCCTGCTGGTTTCCGGCGGTTTCTCAATGACGTCACCTAATCTTTGTTGGGTGATAGGGGGTGCCGCTGGCCTAAGCCAACGGCAAGAAACATGACCGTGCTTGTGTGGTGGAGCCTCTAGCTCCGTTTGATCGTTTCATTTGAACGTTAACATGAAGTCGACACACTGACAACGGCGTTTTTAGGGCTGACCCTTATTATGTCACTGCTGCCCATAATACATCGCTGCAACGTAAAATTCACGTTTTTTTTTTTAATCTCTCGCGTTATGTTGCTTAAAAAACATCTTTCGTGGCTTGAATGGGGCTGAGTAAGTTATGAAAAGCTGGTTCTTTAAAATTGAGTCAAGTGGTATTTTGCCGTCATGGCCGGGGGGGACACTGCTCTTAAAACAGCTTCCTGTTAAACTTGTCGGTCTTGCTGCTTCTTTTCCACTGATTTCAAATGTGGCATTATTTTTTGAGTCAGCCAATTAGTTACCAAGATAATTAGGGATAATTAGCCATTTTTGGTGGAACAATACACAAAACAGTGTTAGTCATAAAACTGTAATATTTATATTTTTTCAATACTATGAACCCCGGTGAGTGCAACAAAACGATTGGTTTTTTGATGCACCACTTGGAACTAATTTTACAGCTCATTAAACTTTGGTGTTTGAAATGGGCATTCAAAATGGTTCCTTGCCACTGGTGCCACCAAAGTTTAATGAGCTGTAAAATTAGTTCCAAGCGGTGCATCAAAAACCGATTCTCTTATCCACTCACCAGGGTTCAAGATATTGAAAATATCAGATTACAGTTTTATGGCCTAAGCACTGTTTGTCTATTGTTTCTCCAAAATGACCAGTATCCTCTATTATCTTGGTAACTAATTGACGTCACTCAAAAATATTGTCATATTTGAAATCAGTGGAAAAAAAGCGGCAAGATTGACAAGTTTTAAGAGCAGTGTCCCCCCCGACGTCTCCCCTTAATGGTGCAAGGCCAACAAAGCACAAAGAGTGACAAAGAACTTTTAACCGTTCAGTAAATGTGGTGAGATTCGGAAGGCTAATTAAAATCGGGTAATTAGAGTAACAGCGGAAAAGATTGAAAGAATTAAGATGGTCGGCGCATAGCGCCAGGTTGTTTTACAAACATATAAAATGAGCTGTAAAAATTTAATGTCCGATTAATTGTTAAAGACGCGTTTTAAAGAACGCTTGGGTTGTCCGATAAAAAGGACGGTGGGTGGAGTGGAATCTGATTGTAGTGTTCTGGCAAGGGTTTGCGTCGTGCTGTGTTGATTGCCCTGCTTTGAATCAGGATGTGGATTACAGTAAAGTGCTCTCCACACTTGTCTCGACGATTCAGTGAGCAGATGCAGTAGGTTGCATGTGTGTGGCCTATTCGTAACCCTGGCTGGGGCAACTTTGATGAATCTATTGTGTAAGGGCTTTGTATGTTGCGTCACATTTTAGATTAGTTTGTCAGCTAGCCTTTTGTCGAAAGAATGTCCCCACAAAGCCGGAGGTAACGTTTCCTAGGTTCAAAAATCAATTCGGGTGTTGGGGCGTATTGCACAGCTGATAGCAATAACTTCCGGCGAACCATTGTAATTACGTCCGCTGGTGTGTGTTGGGACCGCTCCGATGACTAACGTCAGACGTGAATTGGCTCTGCATCATAGTGCGGGAGAGATAACCTATCTTCGTGTGCTTCGAGGTATGTCGTACAGATTGTTGTCTGTGGCGATAGTGTATCGCCGTTGCAAGGTTTGCGGCGATTGGAAATATTCTCTATTGTTATTTTCCTGTTCCCAAAGCACGCACGTTTGCTAAGTCTGTCTTGTGGCTTTGGCTCGGTTGGTTTTTGGTGTTGCGTGTCAAAAAATTGCTGGGAGCTGAACTGATCAAAGTGTGTGGCAAGGCGTGCGAGCGGTTGCATCTGATCCTACTGTGGAATCTTTTTTGCACTTTTGGGTATGTCCGTGTTTTTGTTTTTGCTTCTGTAGTAGTCATGAGGAATCTGCTTGTAATATGTGTTGGAGCTTTACTTTTCGCGGCTTATCAGTGCATACAAGGGTATGAGATCAGTGTTGACAGCTTTATGACTCGTGTTT
Organism: Haemaphysalis longicornis; assembly: GCA_013339765.2. NCBI lineage: Eukaryota > Metazoa > Arthropoda > Arachnida > Ixodida > Ixodidae > Haemaphysalis > Haemaphysalis longicornis. The sequence goes on along the minus strand of CM023457.1, from coordinate 81,982,199 downwards.
TGTGGTTGTGCTTTTAATAGCTGAAGCGACTTTGTAGTTTTTGCTTCGACAGTCCTGGGCTGGAGATGCTTCAGATCGGTTAAGCCTTTAAGCCCTGATTATTTTTATTTGAAGAAAAACTAGGCTTTCTTTAGTGTTTTCCTCAAGTTTTAGGGCCCCATAAGCCCCAAAACTAAAATAGGGCTTGTAGTGCAAATAATAACTGATTTATTAATGAAACAATTTATTAGAACATCTTGCAATTCAAAATTTTAAATGAAGCAGAAACATCTTTTTTGCATGTTTTTATAACATCTATGACCAGCATGGGCCTGAAAACAAAAAAGTAGCTTTGTAGTGCAAGTATTTATAGATTTGCAGGCTTTGGAATAAAACTAGGACCCCCATTTTTTTTAGCCTTACTGTCATAGTTTTGTCTTGACCAGAGCTTCTATATACAGTCCCGCTCATGCTAAAATGGAACAAAAACAACATCTATCACAATAGGCATCCTTGAAGAGCAATTCCCCAGAAAACTATGAGTTTTGGTTTCATTTTCTATGCACTGTGGAAACTTTTATGTGGTGGCATCAATTGACACCACCAGGGCCGAAAGGGTTAATGGGAAAAGAATGCATTATGTAGATTTTAAGTGATCATCCGTCATAATTAAGTGACTCCATGAAATAATAGGTGACTGGTTAGGCTTAGTTAGGCCTTTTGGTAACACTTGGTCAGTGACTGCGGTTATGAAGCTTTAGGGATTAATTTTAAGTGATTTAGTTGCATCATGCCTAATTCCGCTGCTGCCAAGATTCTGCACAAGCCATTTCTTTTAAATTACATCTTTTTTAAAAGTGGTAGCTTGCATGACCCATTCTGCAAAGTATCAGATATCTTATTGGCGGAGATTGCAACATACCCGCCCACAGCTCTCATCCTATGGGCTGCAAATGGGGGTATGCACTGGCCCTTAACGACTCTGACTAGTAAAGTTTATTTATAAACATCATCATGATCGTAGAGCGGGTCAGTAGAAAGAGGTGTGGCTACTTACTCCTGAAAATGATTCATAACTTGAAGTCGTACAATACACAACACACTCACCCCCAAAAAACTGATTCGTGCTTCTCATATCTTTTTTTTTTTTTCCCTTGACACTTTAACTGTTCAATTCGTCAGTCCCTCAAGTGTTTCGGATCATTGCACAAACATCCTGTTATGTGCCTTGCCTCAGTGATAAGACGTCTGGAAAGTTGCAGGAAATTCCGCCTCCCAGTTTCTGAAGTGTTCCAAGAAAGGAAGTGACATGGTAGACTAACTTCCGTTCTGGTTTCCAAGTCCATTGTGCGCGGGTTGCTTAGTCTGTCTCATTTGTTTTTGTAAACTTTCTTTTGTGCATTTGCACTTCACGGACCGTATTTCCATGTTGTTGAATATCCTTGCATTGTTAAAAACGGTGTCGTTACCAGAGTTATAATACGGTGCGTTCGGGGCAGCTGCAGTGTTTCATGAAAGATCATTACCCATTCAAGTTTGTCTTGGTAATTTGATTCACACAGTGGGGATGTGGAAGTAGTGCCGTGTTGGGACTGCTGACTGAACCGCCATATCATAACCTGTTGACCTGAAGGGGCTTAAAAAATAGTTTATTAAAAGGACTGATTTGTCCAGATAACAATGATGCACGATGCGTATAAAACTTGAAATAAATGATGGAAATATTAAGAAAACATGTGAAGCAGTGGCGACTCCCCCTCAGCCACTTTCTGGCAACTTTTCTGTGGCATTTTCTGTAATTGGCAGCTGCCGGCCTAAACCATTGCTATAACACCTGACTGGGTGATTGTAGTGTTTCTAGTTTCGTTCGATTCTTTCGCTTAAAGGCTTATGTGCAGTTGATACACTGATAACTGAGTTTCAGTCATGGCCCATACTGCATTGCTTCTGCCCACGTAGCAGAGTTTTGTGATTCCAAATTTTGGGCTGATTATGACATCTTTTCATTTTATAGTTTTTTGTTTTTGTTTTCTTTCTTTTGTTTAGTTATTTATTTGTTTATTTTTTGCTTTCTTTCTCTTTTCCTTCTATCATCTAGCATAGCAAGCCAGCGTGACGGCTTGGCTAACCTTGGTCATCATTAAAGTTTTTCTCTCTCTCTCTCTCATCTGAAGCACAAAATTTTCAATATTTCTTGTTTTTTTTTTTGGGTTAAAAATGTCTTTTATGGTTGCAATAGAGCTGAGTGAATACACATCCCACTACGTATTTTGCTGTACGGAAACTTCATTTTTTTTTCTGTTCGAACTTCACATGTTCATGACTGTACTTGTGTATTGCTATTGCTTTGGCGTGGAGAACCTGTTTCCTCTTCTCTTTTTTGAGGATGCGGAATTTCGTGTTATCAGACGTGCACTCTGGTGAGCCAACCCAATTGTCGCAACTGGGGGGACGCATTGTTTGTCGATAAGTGCCCGGTAGTTTCAACATCGATCTATTGTGTTAGCTTTATAGTGATGCAATAGAAACACTGATAGTTCCTGTTGCTGCTGGGTGCGCACTGCCCGCGAATGTCACTGGACGCCTTTTGCCTGTGGGCGTCCAATGGTAAAGGTTTGCGGAAGCCGCAAACTTGTTTCCCAACCAAGAAATCAGGCTGGTCATTTCACGTTCTGCAATGAAAGATGGCATCTTGCGGCGAGGAAAGCAGGCCATTTGCGCACGGTGCGAGCAATGCGGAAGGCCTCGTCAGCTCAGTCTTGTTGGTTCTTTTTGGTTCTGCCTTTTAATGCGTTGCGCTGCACAATGTTTGTGTCACCATCTTTAGTTTGGCAGCATATCAAGGCTAGATGGCGATCGCTTCTAAACTTCAAAGGCATTTCCGCCCCCTCGTCCATTTCTGTGTTGCATGGCAGTTACGTTTGTCTCGCTTCTGTGGCTGGAATGGACGAGCATGCGTTAAACATGCAACTAACAAAGGTTCGGGCAAGTTTCGAAATAGGAAAGGTTCCAGTCTCAGGCTTAGCTCTTTTTTAGGTACGAATTTTGTGAAACAGTGTTATTCAGTAACCAGTGGTGATGAAGAATTATACCTTGGTGGAAATGGAAGTTGCTACGCCCCTTTAGGTTGGCAGTACTAGAGAGTACAGAGGGCAGCACACTTGTCTATGGCACAGCTTTTCTATCGCCAGCCTTATTCTGCCTTACCCGGAAAGGATTTACAGGAAACTGCTACGGCGTTGTGAAGTCCAAGTCCACCGCATTTGTCCTCGACGTGTTTGCAAAAAAGTTTGTGCACGCAGTTCTCAGAGGTTACGACAGTTAAACCTCGTTATAGCGAAATTGAAGGGGTGCCACCATGATTTGCTCATTACTATAACCACAATTTAGTTACCGCTGTAGCGGGCATTCACTACAGATATTACGCACCGTACATACCCAAAACAAATAGCGGGTGAAATCGCATCTGTCCGCATGGCAGAGCGCAACAAAATAACCGCATTCCGGAGATCACACACCTTCTTTATTGCAGTTCTAAATGCATAGCTCGCATTTCAGACAGAGTTAACCTGAAAGAAGTCCGTAATTGGACATCGATGCACCTTCCTGATGCGAACGATGTCTGGCTCAGCTTTGTGCTTGATGTGACAGCTTTTATTGCGGTTGTCTTCTGGTCTAGCTAGCATTATAGTGTCCCTCTCTGCCTCTCTTTTGCTTTCACTGCCGGCCTGATGCATTCGTGTTGCCCGAATCACGCATGCACCACGATAAAAGATCAGACTGAAGCGCTTCACAAATATTGAAGCCGTTTCACTCAATGTGAAAGCTGTGGGAAGTGCAGAGCAGTGATTTGCCGTAATAGGCTGTGGCGCTGTTACCCGCTCACTGCTACCACCCAATGCAATTCAAATTTCCCGCCTTTGCAGCGCTCGCGCGCCCCATGCCTGAAACTGCGCCAGCGGGAGTTCTGTTCTTTTTGGGCCTGCTTTTCCTCCCGCACGTACCGGCGTTGCACCGCCACTTTCTTTTAGTTACTATCGTAAAAACCAACCCAACGAGCATTCCGAACTTAAAGGGACCCAGAAAAGCCTTTTGTAAAAGTTACAAAAGGCCTGTATTGTCGCGTAGTACCAATACAGCGATGCAATGCCGTTGGAACTATTGATCTACATTCAGTATTAGCTGCGCGAGAAGCACATCTCCCCCCTTGCCGATCGATTCCTTGTCCCTCTTTGCTTCTTTCAAAGCAGCTGGAAACACTGGGAATAGCCATGTGACATCACGACGGTCGACTTCCGTTCTCCGCTAGCTACATTGCTGCGCCTAGGCACGCGTCAATCGCTGCGGACCCGCCTTTGCCTCGGGATCACGCAGGAAGGAGGAAGAGCAGCCGGAAGCCGATGGCAGTGACATTGCCGGCGGCCGACGATCGGCCGAATCGGGGGCGCGCCTCGCCGTTGCGTCAGCCGCGGTCGGCTCGCTGCGGCGTCGCGCTCATCGGCTGAGAAAGGCGATCTCCAAAAATTGTTTACAAATTATCTGTACAACGTATGGGGCTCACACTGGGCTCAAAAATCCCTCGTTATGTGTTCTACCACCTGAATGCATTTGGTTGCCACCTTCACAAAGCTTTTCTGGGTCCCTTTAATGAATGCGGGCACTGGTGGTTAATTACGGTATGTTCTGCCTCAAATGTACGTGCAGTTTTCTTTGCGATAAACAACGGGGAGATGTATGACGAGCGCCAGCGGTTCGCGAGTGCCGAACGCTTATGACTGTGATGCTTATGGCTTGGCTGTCGAAGCCTCTGGGTCGTGCCACGACGACATCTGCTACGACGGGATGCCGTGGGGCTGTATGTAGGTCCAGCGAGCGAGCTACGACGACGAGGCGAGCCCCTAAAGTGCTCTGCACTTAAAAGCACGCACCCACCTTCGACGACACAGCTCCCGCAGCGCACGTCAGCAAATGACAACAGCCGAGGCACACTGCGGTCGGCGGCCATGCATGCCATGTGCATTGGCCGTGTGCAGTGAAAGGAAGGTGGGAATGGCTTCGCAGATGCAGTGTGCGGATGGCGCGCCGTCCAGCTTTGTGCGCGTTGCTGGAGGATGCATTGCGGGAGTTTTTAAGTGCTAAATACAGTTGTCGCGTCGCGCTCCGACTCAAATCTACATTGGCAATGTCATGAAATTAACTAAAAATTTATTTCTTGACGAAGTTTGTTCGATACATCTTGAAGCGGACAAACTTTAACTCGTTCAAATGAGGTTTGAAGTACAATGGTGTCTATGGTGACTTCCGAGGGGAATACGATTTGCTCGTCGTATTTCCTATTTCGTGGTAACCTGTCTCATTGCAATGAGGTTAACTATAGTTGAGGTCGAACTCACTGTTATGGACAAGTGTGTTGGGCACTGTACACGAGCTGTTACGGCGATCGTACCCGGTTACGCCCTTGACAACATAGTTTGGCCTATAAGGGTAACACGTAAGATGTAACATGTGTAACGTGTAATTAGTGCTGCTTTTGTTACCCCCGTTCATCAGGCATGCCAGCTGAGAGGCATCAGGGGCTCGTAGTACGTCGTCATTGGTGTACTGGTGTACTGGTGTGTCAGGAGGAAAGCATGCGAATCTTGTACTGTGTGACGCTATCGATTTTTTTTTTCCCCCCTGTTCTTCAGACACGCCAGCTGAGAGGCATCAGGGGCTCGTAGCGCGTCGTCGTCGTCGTCGGCATGGGAAACAACAACTGCCTCGCGGCATCGTCGTCAACGAGGGGCGGCCGGGCTTCGCACGACGGCGGCGTTTCACGGCACGCGGACGACGGCCATGACAAGGTCGGTGCCGATGGCTCTGCACTGCACCAGGTCAACTGCGGTGTGGGCGACAGCAACGGAGGCCTGCGTCCAACGGACACCCGCTACACCAAGCCGCCCGGGGGGGCGGGGCGGGGCTGCGACCAACGGACCGCACCCGCACGAGGTTTTGCCGCCGCCGCGGGTTGCCCAACGTTGCCGGCTCGGGCCCAGGGTGAGTGGAGGGGCTCAGGCAATGCATTCCCTGTTGACACCTGTCACAGCTAACAACAGGGTTTAAATACATCGTATTTTCAGCTGATCAGGTAAGCGGGAATCAACAAGGAGGAGCAAGTTTCGGTGAAGGGAAAATTGGGCACCGTTATTGAGTGTCTCCCCTAAACTGGTCGACTGACCCTGGTAGTACAGTCAAACTATCGAACCCGTTTATCAAGTCGAACTATGTCATGAGAATGTATGTCAAAAATTACGCTTACATCGAACTCTTGCGCTACGACCAGCTAGCCCCCTGGTAGCTGGCCCTCCCGCCCCGTTTGCTCAGACAGCCAATCACAGGTGTTGCCACTCCAGAGTGAGCTGCCAAATTGTCGGCGTGTTGGACTTGATGGACTTGTGTTGGACGTGTGTTGGACTTCGCGCTAGCCGTGATGGCTAGCGCGAAGCGGCAGAACCTGCCTTTCGGAAGCTGGAAATTATAAACAGAGTGGAACGTGGTGAGAAGAAGTCCGTCGTCGCCGCGAAGCACGACGCGCTTCGACGACGCGCTTCGCTGCCAGCTTCGCAGGCAGCGAAGCTGCTTAAACAGAAGAAAATTCAGGACTACTTCGTGTGGAAGTGAGTTTGTTTCATGTGCTTCTATCTCGGCATCAAGTGTCGATCATTTCGCTCTTGCGCTACGACCAGCTAGCCCCCTGGTAGCTCAGTTGGTAGAGTGACTGCCATAGATAGGCAGCGGTCCTGGGTTCAAATACTGGACAAGGGCAAATTTTTCTTGCACTGCGAAGTTTCCGAGAAAATTGTGCAGCATTCCTTTGTAGCTGTACAACTGCATTTCGGGTGAATCTCAATTTTTTTTTTTTCGGAGCATATTTCTTGGCTTCTTCATTTCACTTGCATTTTGGAGGTATTAATATAGTTCGAGCCAGAATATAGGTTGCCCCCTTACCTTGCGGCCAAGAAATGGGAAGAAAAAGTTACCGTATATTCCGGTCTATAGGTCGCACTATTGTATAAGTCGCACTCCCGTCAAAATGGCAGTTTTTCCGAAAAAAAAAAAAGAACGTATATGAGTCGCACCGGCTTATAAGACGCACCAGTGTACAAAACTCACTTGCTAATCAGGTAAACTTGTAGAGGATCAGTTCGTTAGAAAGTGCGGCGAAAGCACCACTTCTGAACGCATCCCCCAGTAAGCAGTGCTAGTAGACACGTGCATCTACCGTCCAAAGTCTAGACAGACCTAACTTCTCAAAAATGGTTTATTGATACACGCAGATGGCATGTACTTACAGACGGCGTTTAGGCAAAACCATTGAAGACTTCTTCCTCCGACTCGCTAACAAATAATTCATTCATTTAGACCATAGAGCTGTGTCGCTTAACGGGCGCCGACATCACACAGGCACCTTTTTGAGCGCGGACCACGCACGGCCACCACGTACCAAATTCATTCCATGCATAAGTCGCACCAGTGGATAAGACGCGCAAACGAAAATTTCAGAAAAGAACCGCAACTTGTACACTGGAAAATACGGTAGGTACACAACATCATTTTATTGAGGATATAAGCACTTCTTTTGTGTACTCATTAGGGCCGTCTGAAATTTTGCCGGACGACCACTTCTGTCTGGCGGTCTCCCACGCAGCAATTCGTCCTTGGCTCAGTACGGGGAATTTCTCATGGAGGCATGAAGACAACGAGCCATGAAGACAAAATACAAGTTGTGTTTATTAGAAAGAGTGCTTAGTCCTGATAACAATGATATCAATATCTTCACAATCTTCGAACAAATAACGGAGATATGAAAGAAACAGTGTGAAGCAGTCGCGACCCCCTAGCCAATTTCCCGCAACTTTTCTATGACGTCACGGAACCTTGTTTGTGCGATTGGCGGCCGCCTAACTGACCTGTCGCGACGACACATGACTGGACGTCTGTAATGGGCCTCTAGTTCCATTTGACCGCATCACTTGAATGCTAACGTGCAGTTAACGCACTGAAAATTATATTATTGTTGGCCCGTTGTGACGTCATTCTTGCTCATAACACGTCACTGTGGCGCAAAATTTGAAAGTTTTTAAATACTTCTTGCTTTTTTTTTCGTTAAAAAACATCTTTTGTGGCTGTAATGGAGCTGAGTGAGATACTGAATCCTAGTTCTTTAAAGTTACACGAAGTTGTATTTTCTCTTCATGGCTCCTTTAAACGCAAGACCATGGGATGAGGAAGCGAACGCCAAGCATGCGACACCCTTTGCAGACCGTTGCGACAGCCGGTCTGTGCAGGCAGCCAGAAGGTGTCTTGGGGTTGTACGGCGCCCACGAAACGGGTCTTCTCAGCATTGCATACTAACAACAGCTGTCCCCTCAGCTAACGCCAGTAGCGCGAACCCTTTTCGGTGATACTGAAATGGCGCTAGTCAGACAAGTTGCTGTTGGCTCGGGCATACTCTAAGACGTTCCTTTTAAATGCTGTGGTGACCCGCCGCGGTGGCTCAGTGGCTAAGGCGTTGCGCTGCTGAGCACGAGGTCGCGGGTTCGATTCCCGGCCGCGGCGGCCGCTTTTCTAATGGAGGCGAAAAGCAAAAACGCCCGTGTGTACGAGATTTCGGCGCACGTTAAAGATCCCCAGGTGGTCAAAATTAATCCGGAGCCCTCCACTACGGCGCGCCTCATCACCTGCGTTGCGTCGGCGCGTTAAACCCTTCAATCAATCAATTAAATGCTGTGGTGAACTGGCGCCGAGTGCCTGAACTTATCTTTAGCGAGAAGAAAATAGCACACACATGCTCACTGACAGTGAGAGAAGCAATAAAAAAAGATGGCGGCGCATCCGATTGATGTTGGTAGCGATGGTGCCGTCGCAGTTTGGATGGGCTGCCTGGTTGCCAGATGACAACTAACATTATGCCAATGAGCACTATATAGGTCAAAGGGTGGCTTTTCGGCAAATTTTTTGGTAACAAATCGCAACCCATATTTCGACTTATATGTCTGGAGCATATTCACTAGTACAGCGTGCAAGCTTGAGCTGTGGGCTGGTTTTTGTTATGTTGTCGTGATGCGACACACATCACTGTTATGCACCGTAAAGCACAGAATACTCGTATGTTCGAGGGCCCGAACAAATTGTGGACGCAACTAAAGGCACCAAGTTTTTTTTCCCCTGTTTTTCCAGAACACTTCAAGTGTAGACCATACAACCCTGCCTGGGGACAGAACTAACCATGCTTAGAAGCAGTCATGGGCATGTTACCAGTGTAAAGTAAAGGGTTACAGTTACAGTTACCTAAGCCAAAAAAGTAACTCTGTTAAGGTTACAAATACCGAGTTTCTAAAACTAACTTCTTGCAGTTGCAGTTACTGTGAAAAATTACCGTCATTACTTTTTTGTTAATGTATAAAACTAAGTAATCGATCACAAACAAAATGATAGAGTTTGATAGAAACGTATGAAGACATGTGGTTAGTGGAACCAGTTCATTCGAATGGCTTAGCGGTTCATCTAAGTCTGTAATCTACCTGTGTTAGGCATAATCTAAATTGTTACGTAATTTAGGTGCGGGAACTTTTCCTTGTTATGGAGACCTTTCCTTTGGGACAGCATCTGGTGTATTTGTGCAGGAAAGAATTGGCTTCATCATCATTACAAAGTTTTTGTCTTTTTGATATCTCCACATCACTTGCTGTTGAGATATACACAAAAAAATGTGAATTTCCTGTCAACTTTATTAGCTCACAAAAAACGCTCTTTACTAGTGAGCTGTGATGCGAGAAAATCGTTCTGAAAAACACGATACAAAAATCTAATTTCACTGCATGAAATCTGGGTTTGGTTTATGAACAACACTTTGCTCAGTTTATCCAAAGTGAGATGGCTTCGATTTTTTGCATCGATAATAGATGTGAAACTTGCACAAAAGACCCAGTGGAGTTGGCCAATCCGGCTTTACTGGCTGTGCCAGAACGTACCGGCACAATTCGTCCAGAGCCTTGTGGTTCAGCACGGTTCTCTGAGCGAGTGAGGAGCCGTTGAGCAGCGGTTCTTTGGGAGAGCCGCTCTTCACTAGGGAGCGGCTCTCCCGAAGAAGTGGCTAGCCAAGGAGCGGCTCTCTCAAAGAACTGCCGAGATCCGAGAACCGCCTAGATCTATCTCTCCCAAAGAACTGCCACTCAACGGCTCACCAGCTCTTCAAAAAGAGCGGCTCAGAAGATCCGGTTCGTTCCCGACTCGGACTGTCTGCTCACGTGACAGGAGAGCAGGAAGGTGCAAAGGGAATTTGAAAAAGTCGACTTCACCTAGCCCAGTGGGGCAGTTTCCTCGCACCGATAATAGATGGCGCGACACTCGCACCCAAGACCCGGCTCACTACGCCCGATCCGGCTCTGTAGCGGAGCCACCTGGTTCGGCACAGTTCTTCTGAGCGAGCGAGAAGCGGCTCTCCAAAAGAACCGCCGCTCACTTTTGCTGAACCACAGCTCACTCACTGTTCAGAAAGTGCGGCTCAGAAGGTCTGGCTCACTCCTGAGCGACGCATCTCTAGTAGAACCCTAGATGAAGGGAACCTAACAGGGGGCACACTCGAAGCCAACCTCAACAATCGTCGCGTAGGCCTCGTTTTGTTGCAACAAGTTTTTTGGTGATGCACCTCATGGCTGCCCAGTTTTCGGTGGGCCCCTGTGCAGTGGTCTTTCTTTACAAGGGTAGGACAGTGTCATGCGAAGAATTAGTACGGACAAAACCATACGCCGTTTAAAGAAGACTACGAAAAGAAACTGCGAAGGAGACGACACGCACGAGATGCTCCGCCAAGTTCATTGACACCAGCTACGGCACCGAGCACTCGCGACCACGGCACGAGTTTGCTCCGGCCACCAGCCAATCGGAAGCAGACAGCGACAGCGACCGGCGGGCAGAGGCGATCCAGAGAACACCGAGAGAGAACAGAGACTGTGAAGCATGGAGCGTGACCGGGATGCGCGGCGGTCGGGCGACCGGACCCGTGCCGTGCCCCAAGAGGTCCTCTACGACCGCAACCTCCAAGGCATCTCATCCGCAAAGAAGTCGTCCCGCCAGGCATCGGTGACGACAGCGGCGCTTCCAGAGAGCTGCGTTCCCCACGACTGTGACGGGAGCTCGGAGCGCGCTGTACTACCGCGGCCACGACCCACTACGTGGACATTTCAAGGCTACTTCGACCGGTGTCGGTAACCACTGCGTACCGTGTCTCATTCCTTAGTTTCCTGACTGTGACTCTTCCCCCATTTGAACTAATTGCCGTTTTCTATACCACGTCCTCGCAGCCCCGTATTGCACTTTCATTTGTATCTGTTGTATCATTGTATATGTTGTATCAGTTGTATCATTGTGTGCATTTTGTTGTGCTTTAGGGTTATACAAATATAGTCACGTCTAAAGAGTTTCTTCTCTAATTTATTATTGTCCCTCGAGCCTGACAACAGCTTCCTCCTCAATGGAGGTCAAAGTGCCAATTTCTTTTCTTTTCTTTTCTTGTTTTTGCTGGACACTTGAGGTAAAGGCGAAGCATTCAGAAATCACCTTAAGGAGATAACTGTCTTAGCGACCTTTTCTCCTAAACTGCCAAGGGAGCTGTGGTGTGGAAGGCAAAAGGGGGAGACAATATGGCGAAAGAAGAAAGTCCGTTGGCTTTAACGAGTGTTGCTGTTGGATGGCTTTTTATAACAAAAGGAAGTAACTGTAGCAGTGTTTTCTGTACAGTTACTCGGTAAAAAAGTAACTGTTGCAGTTACAAGTTCCTCTAACTTAAGTATAACCGGTTATAGCTACAAGTTTCTGGAAAAAAGTAACTAGTTACCGCTAATGCGTTACTAGTGACTAGTTACTGCCCAAGACTGCTTAGGAGGGTCGGAGTGATGGGCGAGTGCTAGGTAACTCGCCTTCTCATGGCACTGTAGGGTGAATTGGGTGTTGAGAGTTCACGAAGCAGGTGGAGTTCCTTGACTGGGTTTTGAACTAGGCTATCTCTCACGCCCTCCCCCCTCTCCCTCCCAACTGTGCAGGCAAGGTGGTGGTGGCTCTTTACACCTACAATGCGAGGGACGATGGTGATCTCAGCTTCAGGAAGGGAGACCGGCTTCAAGTTCTCAACGACAGGTGAGCACGGGGAGGAAGACCGTACGCGACGGGACACTGTGCGTGTCGGTTGTTGCGTCGCCTTTTCTTTTGCTGTGAAGAGTTTTAGCATACGGTTCGCAGCGTCACGACGAAACTGAGCGCGCTCGCTCGCCGCCTTGTGCCCTTGCAGTGACCCGGACTGGTGGCATGCCAAGCAGGTGAACGGGCCGCAGACGGGCTACATTCCGCAGAACTACGTGGCGTTCGAGAAGACCGTAGAAAGTGAAGAGTGAGTGGCCTTCCTGTGCTCTCTGCTGAGTCTTTTCTCGGTGTCACTGCTCGGACCTAACGTAACTGACCCTTTCCTTTCCTGCCCCGTCTCTTTTTTGTTTGTCTTTGTTACTAAGTGTGCGCAGTGGAGTGTTCAAGAAGTCGTGAAGGCGTAAGTTGTTGGGGGCAAAGTCGCATTAATAGAGTGCGCATCAGCCCGTGCAATGCTTAACCTGTTTTGTCTTTCGCTGTGTTAACCGTTCTCATGCGTCGTTGAAAGTACACTTTCCTCTCTTTCTCACCCTTCCTAGGGCCTATTGGCCTCCTCCTATAATAAAGTCATCCATTCCATTCCTCTGCGCCTTCCCCCTCTGTGTGAGCCTGCTGGATGTGTGATTATCCTTGCGGGATGGCGTCGCTATCTTGCAGTAATCGTAGCGGGAAAAAAAGGCTTTCATGCTTCTGAGAAGTTTAATTTACTTTGCAACGCTGAAAGCATCTTAGAAGGTTTTGGGATCGACAGAATGCCGTCTTACAGTGCAATTTAGTTTCACAGTTGATTCCCGCTACAACGAAATTGACCAGACATGCGAAAAGCTGTGGCGATCGGTTCGGAATTGAGGTAGCGAAAATTCGGCGATTGAGGTGATTGGAATCTGCCCCAACACAGCACGGAAATGGGGTGCAAGATGCTCATGTCGAAATATTCCCGTATACAGTCTACGCTCGTTCCAAGAGACACTTATGAAAACGTTTGGTTGGTATCGTTGCGGTTTTCAACAACGCATACAAGACTTTCGGTTACAACAGACGTTTCCCAGCTCCCCTGAGTCTGTTGGTTACAAGGCTGTCTGACACGTACCTTCTAGCAGCATTTTAAATGGAGAAATGAAATTTTTCACTCCGCTCACAACGGACCCGGCTAGAGCAGACTATCGGCTACAACAGACTAAATTTTAGGCGAAAATTGTTTCGACTGAACGTTTATAGCGGACTTCCGCGGGGCCGGCACCCGGTGTGCCTTTTCGTTTATTTTGGCAAGAAAACTATTATGACTGGCAACATTGCTGGCAGACGGGTCGTTAGCGCAGCCAAGCCAAGCCAGTGGCTTTTTTTTTTTTGTGCGACCAGCGGCATGAGCGGCAGGGTAGCTGATTTCACTGTCGGATAAATTAAGCGTAATTAACGCTGTTGAACACGAGGAAAAACAGGCTGACATCGCCAGAAAGTACAGGCCTGTCTAAGCACCAGTGTCCGCTGTACCGTCAAGAACAAGGCCGCTGCCGATAAACGCGACTCCGCTGAGATTGAAAACAGGGCAATCGAATACTCGAAGTGGTGCACTCGGAGGCGAGTCTGCCGTCGTCAGTTTATGTAATAAAAAACTCGGGTTCAGTGAAGTTCGGCTTTTATTATTCCCACGCATGCATCGTTCCCGTTCCGTTCGGTGAAAAAGGTAAGAAATGCCTCAAGTAGGGGTTGTTCCCCATCCATTGTGTGCAATCTGCCGGTAACCGTGCGCAGTCCAACTGGTCTAACTTTCGATTTTACAGCTGACCGTCATCAGATTATTTCATTACATCTGTTTCAATGACCAGATTAAATCGCTAAAAATGTGGAATCTGCCTTGAGGGAACGTCAGGCAGCGATCCGATTTGTTTGACGAACGGTTTCGGGAAAACCTGCCTCGTCGTGAGGGGATTTAAAAGAGCCTAGCTAATGCTGATGGGCACGACTGAAGTTTTATAGCTGGTTTATAATTGCGCCTAGTTATATTCTTGCGTTATTTGCTCAGCTCATCTTGCGTCTTTACACGCTTGACCACATGCGCTAGGCCTTTTCGAAGTGCCGGTGCTAAGTTTTGGAAACGGTGTTTACGCGATTCTTTGCCCTCGCGCGAACACTGTGCAGAGGTGCTGCAGGCGTGTAGAAAGAACAAAGAGTATGTACTATGCATGCAATATCGGTCAAAGTACCCACTGTATGGGCTCATAGCCCCCCTTCCGTCCCCCCCCCGTCGGATACTGCATACTTCGGCTACAGCGGACATTTTTTTCCGGATTCAGAGGGTCCGTTGTAACGGGCGTAGACTGTATTTCCGCACCAGTGGCAGCATAATAAATTGTTTAGAAAAAGGAGCGACGCTCACTAGCGTCTTGTTTATTCGGATAACAAACATACCAATGGCTATCTGTTTTTTACCTGCACGCAAAGAGCGCGGGCACGCAAAGTTGTTAGGGGGCTGAACTTTTGTTTTTGAGACAAAAGTGACGTGTTTTGCATGCTATATTTCTGCTGCTTGTAGGAGTGCCCAGTGCTTTGCTAAACATCCCTTTGTCAGAAAGGTGGGGATGGAATGGGGCCAAAGCGACACAAAAAAGCTAACGGTATCCCTGTGGTGCTGTTGTTAGTGAGCAGCACTTTGGCGGCCGCTACTGTGGTTTGGCGTCCTCGCCAGCCTTGTTACCGAGCGAACGATGGCAACATCGAAAACTGAAAGAAAACGGGGGAGGAGCGAGTCGTGAAATTGTGAGGAGGAAGGCGGTTTACTTAGGTGGTGCAAAACGCTCCTCCGAAAGTGTGAGGGGGAGGGCAGCTGCCGAGCCAGTGTTAGACATGTATGTGAAAACCGCCCTCTACGTCTAGTGGCGCCCGAGAAAGGAAAAGGATAATGCATGAAAGCAGGCGTCTTGTTTTCAAGTCCACAAAAAGCACAGAAGCCCAGCACGCGCTGTGTGCTGCACATTCGGTCTTTCGGGCTCTTCGTCGTCGTCCTTGTTGCGTGCCTCATCTGAACCAAGTGGCATTTGTGCAGGACGTTGAAACATGATTAATAACCACATGCTCAGTGGCGCCAATGCACTGCGAGATAACAGCGGAGTAGTGCGCACCGCCGTGTGTTCGCTGATCGCGCTATCACTTCCTTAGACACTGCAGCTATGCGCCTTGACCGAGAAGACTGCAGTTCGTGCTGCACACAAATAACTCGTTAAGGAGTACTATAATGGTCTCTGGTTTCTCTCGGCATCGTGGTTTGATGGATTCACTTGTTCTTTTGCCCTTCTCCTCCCGCCATTCTCCTCTTTCGCAGCTGGTTCTTTGGCAAGGTGTCGCGCAAGGATGCTGAGAAGATGCTCATGCTTGCCTCCAACCCCCGAGGCACATTCCTCATTCGCAACAGCGAGCAGACCACAGGTAAGCACTCCAACTCTATCATAAGGACACCGTAAGGACTCCAACTCTATCATAAGGAACTATCATAAGGACTCCATAAGGACTCCAACTCTATCATGAGTGAATCTGGTTTTTGGGGTGTGGTGCTTTTTGGCAACTTTTCAAACTTTTGTCTGGGGCTGCACAGTGCATTTCTTGTCACTTTTATGCGTAAGGCCAAAGCTTGCTTTGAAACGTTTTTTGTTTGTTTGTTTGTTTTGCTTCGTGTATTATGCGTCAAAAATTGCTGTACTTGGCGTGGGGAAAGCAAGTTTTTTCAGCGGCTGGCTGTAAAGCTGTTCAGGCGGCGACCCCGCTAATGTGGGGAAGTCCAACTCATTAAAGGTGTCTGCTTTAGTTTGTGATTGAGCTCTTGACCACAAAACATGCATGGGTGCTGTTGATATTGCCGGCAGTCCAAGAAAGGTGATCAAGGCCTGTGAAGGCCTGTATTAATCAAATGAACTTCCAGGGCTGTCCACTTTCCCGCTGTAAACGGAGCTTCCGGCAACCTTTTACTCTCCCCCCCCGTTTCTTTAAATGTGCAGGGGCGTTCTCACTGTCCATCCGCGACTTTGAGCCGGTCAAGGGGGAGCACGTGAAGCACTACAAGGTGAAGACCATGGACAACGGCGGATTCTTCGTCACCACCAAGCGCACCTTTGCCAGTCTCCAGGAGCTCATCTCCTACTACATGGGTGCGTTGATAGGGGGGATTACTGTGGCGACAGTCCGCATCATTATCGTGACACCGTGCAAGGGGGGTGGCAACCTGCTTAATTGAACTGACACTACATGGATGCCTGGTTGTCAGAGTTATCGTAATAATACAAAATACATTCAAATCTCGTTACAAGAGACCACTTAAGGGACCCGGGAAGCATGTCCCTTGTAACCAAGGTCTGTTGTAACCAAAAATTCCAAAAACAGTACGTAGTCGAGCATGACCACTTTGTTATAAATCAGTATTAAAGCGTATTCAGACAGGTCGACGAGAAAATTATCACTATGGCTTAAGGAAGTCATTCGTAGTAGTTTTAGGGACTGCAGGTTGTATTGGCTTCCTTCACAACTTTTGTAGGTAAAAGCACTTCACTTTGCAAGCGTTCCTGTTCTCGCAATGCCGTTAAAGGGCTCTTGTACAATTGTCAGCCTTAACTGCCAACACTTTGTCCTACAATACCCTCGCCGTCCTACTCCTCTGGTTCATCCTCGAGGGCACCATTTACAGTTAAACTTCGTTATAACGAAATTGAAGGGGCGCCGCGATTTGCTCGTTATAGCCAATATTTCGTTATAGCCGTAGCCGACATTTACTGCAATTTATGCATTGTAGTGAACTAAACAAAAAGCGGGCGAAAATAGCATCTTGCTGCACACCGATAGTTAGTAAAGTAAACACATTCCGGAGGTAAAAAGGAAAAGTCACGAACCTACTTTGTTGCAGTTCAAAACTCGTATTTCAAACAGACTTGGCTACGAAGAAGTCCGTAGTGGACATTGATAATTGACCATGATGCCCTTCCCGATGCGAGCGATGGCTCCCTCAGCTGCGGCCCGCTACGTTCACGCCATCTTCGCCGCCCTCGTGCGCGCCGAAGTAGGGACGCAGCACGTCCACCGCATCTAGTGCCTCCGACGCCGTCCTTAGCGCTTCTTTCCAAGCCATGTGCGACAGCGCTGATGATGGACTCTCGGTTGCTCACGATGGTAGACAGCGTACTCGTCCACACGTCAAAGTCTTTCGCTTTCGCATCCCGCCTGTCGCACTGGCGTTGTCGGAATCACGCGGGCAGTGCGATAAAAGATAAGGCCAAAGACTGTCAAAACCCACGCATACACAACTACGCAGCGACGTCGGCGATACGAACAAGGGAAGGGGGGGAGGAGAGGAAGGCGATGCAACCGCGCGCGCCGTGTGCACTGGGGTTCTTCTCGGGCTCACCGCGGATAGTCCGCGGATTCCCCGAAGCCATAGGGATCCGTGGGAAAATCGAACGTCGGACTGCTTCTCGGGGAGCCTGCGGTGAGTCCGACACTGTAAATCGAAGGGCCCCATTGTCTGCATGCCGTGCGCAGCGAGAGGAGGGTGGGGGGCTTCGCAGGCGCAGCGTACGCACGGCGCGCCAGCCAGCTTCGCGCGCGTGGCGGGAGTTTTGAACTGCTAATACAGTTGCTGCGTCACGCACTGTCTCAAATCCGCGTTGCGCACTGTTGAAATTAGCTCAAAATTTGATTTCTCAACGAAATTTGTTCGTTATATCCCGTAACGGGGAAATTTTACCTCGTTAAAACGAGGTTTTAAATACATTGGTTTCTATGGGGACTTTCAAGGGAAGTACGATTTGCTCGTTATAATAATTATTTCGTTATAGCCCGTCTCGTTATAACGAGGTTTAACTGTACTTGCGCCACAATCACATGATCTGTACGCTCCTCGAGCCCACAAGGTCCACATCTGCAAACACAAACTTCTCAAACGTTTCTGGAACCTCTGCGGTCTCTTGGGTTCACGCCTAAGGTTCATCTTCAGGGCAAGTTTCCACAAGCTTCTTCATATAAGGCCCTCATTTCATCTTTTCTCTTCTAAATAGTGAAGAATTTACTCCAAGGACCCAAAAAATTTGCCCTTAGTAACAGAGTGTCTCTTGTAACCATGTCTCTTGTATGCAATGTTGCTAACACGGTGGACATAGGAAAACCAACCAAACCATTTTTTCAAATGTCTCTTATTACCAAGTGTCTCTTGTAACAGTGTCTCTTGTAATGAGGTCTTGCTGTACTTGCAGTATTGTAATAACCCGAGTTATTGATGTGTGATACCAAATAATCTTGCAACACCAGTGGCATGCATTTTTTTTGTAATAACCTGTAGTTGATAATGCACGAGTTACCGTAATTACCCGATTCTAACGCTCACTTTTTTTCCGGAAATATAGGCCGAAAAATCGCATGCGCGTAAGAATCAGATACGAAACCGAAACTGCCGAAACAGCGGAAATTTTGTCCCACCCATCGCTATCGCCATCTCAAGATGGCGCCAAACTTCTAGAAACGATTTTTTGGACGCAGGAAACAGGCGTCTAGGCTTTTCTATCGGCGTTCACACAAATCGTCAAATCGTTCCACTTTTGCGCTTGATAACAGCAATAGCAGCAGCGGCTCTCACGCGTTCAAAACGAGCGGTCGGCTGAAGCGTGCGCCTCTGGAGAAGCTCGCGGGATGGGCGTGCGAGGCGTGGGCCACGATCCCATCGACCATGGTTGAACGTTCGTTCAGAAGTGTGGCATCGCGAACGCGCTTGACGGCACCGAGGTCGAGATGTTGTGGTCAGCGGAGAGCGACGAGGAATGAGATGAGTGAGATTACTTCGGGAAATAAATCGCCCGTTTCTCTCGCATTCGTTTTTCTTGCTCAATTTCCGTGCGCGTTACAATCGGAGGTGCAAGTTTCGTTTTTTTTGCCAGGAAAATCGGGTGCGCGTTAGGATGGGGGGCGCGTTAGAATCGGGTAAGTACGGGTAAGTACGGTACATTATTATAACAGTGAGAGCATGGACTTGGCAGCTGGCCCCTATTTTTTATTGCTGTTGCAAAGCTGCGCACTCAGCATCAGTTACTTTCATAGTGTTGAGTTTCCATTGTTGTAATAATAAGAAAGCTATTTATTCTGTATTCAACATATACCTGCAGTGCCCAAAGGTGTTAGTATAGTAGAGGGGTTACAGGTTTGAAAAAAAAAAAAAAATTCATTCACCGAGGTCACTTGTACACTTGAGAGCCAGTTGTACTCATGTAGTGATTTAACAAAAAATGAATTGGCAAAGATTGCAGTACTGGGACGATATTCAGCAATTTCAAAGGCATGATCAATTTGACGTGACACATAATATGGTGTGTGCAAGAATTTTTGTTAATTCCAGTTTTATTGTTATATTATAATTGTTATGAAAGGTTCAATAGGAATTTTCTGCAGCACGATAAAAGCAGCTTGATGCATTGGTGCAACTTTTGCTCATGCCAAGCATTGTACACGGGCTCCTGCGCCTTCACTTAGCGTGCTTTATGCATGGGCACAAAAGCCTGATAACTTACCCAGGTTGGTGCTGCAGCCTAGATCCACTCTTGGGGCATTCTGTCCCTGAAACGAAACTGTTTGCATGGTTCTGCACTGCGACTCGTCCAAGTGTTTGATGCAGGAAAGGGCTCAAAGTATTTAAAAATCACTTCTTAGCTTTCGTTAGTCTCGCTGCATTCTGGGCTGCATAGCTGTACAATCTACACGAACAGTCAGTTCCCTGATACCAAGTTCTTTGATGGCAAGTCTTTGAATGGCGCGTACACTGCATGCTCTTTCCTCTAGGTCCAGATCGGATAGGTCACCTACGGCTCGGTTGTCAAAATAGTACAGTGTTAGCCCCTCCTCTCCTTCCCAAAATAAATCCTGCAATTGCACTATTCTCTCTTGTAGAAGGTGCAAACGGCTTGTGCCACAAGCTGACCATAGCGTGCCCCAAGCCCAAGCCCGTGGTCTGGGACCTGTCGCCGGAGACCCGGGACGAGTGGGAGATCCCCCGCAACTCGGTGCAACTTCTCCGCAAGTTGGGAAGCGGGAATTTTGGCGAGGTCTGGTACGGTGAGTGTCCCTCCGTCTCTTAGGAGCCTGTTGTTGGGCTTGCAGTCTGGTGTGCACTTTTTCTGGCCTCGTTTGACAACTTCGTTGGTTTACATTCCCTGAAAGAGGTGCGAATGCGGTTCTGTTGACAGCTACGGCCTACAAGGATGGCGGTTACACTGACAGGGAGATTCGACGTTATTGAAAGAGCGCTCAATGTCTTCGGCGCTGGCCACGCTTACATTGTCGGGCGCCTTGTGTTGTTACAAAAGCAGTTTTCTATGTCTGTGATAGGGAAAGCTGATGAAGAAATATGGGAAACTGATGGGGGGGGGGGGGGTTGCTACGAGTGGTGGAACAAAGTTGCTTTGAGGCGAAACTGTCTTAACGTTTTTGTCAGCTCTAAATAGTAGGCTGGGCTTGGTAAACGCGAGCGTTAACTGAAAGTAAAAATTTGCAGTGTATAAAAGAGTTTCACGTTTAAAGCACAGGCAGACAATACACAAGAAGAGGACGACACGAGCATTTGTGTATCGTCTGTCTGTGCTTTAAACATGAATCAGATCCAACTAGCTCAACTTTCCGTTCTACTAAAAGAGTTAGCCACAAAAAATTTTACAAGTTTCCAAGTGCGGCAAATTGAGTAGTAGCACATGATTTTTTATTTAAATGTAGAATTAGGCCTGACTGCGTTTGTGCCTGCATTGATGTTGTGGTGCTGGTGTAACACTGGTGTAACACTTGTGTTACATTAATGGACACTGGCACAATACCTGTGTAGTGCTGGTCCCATGTGTGTGCTGTGTGGAAGGTCAGCAAGGAGAGGTGGCCATCGAGGTGCTGAATCTCTTATTGCCGTCCTCTCGATGAACTGGGGAAGTGCTTGCTGCAGCAGAAGTGTAACACTATTGCAGCACCAGTGAAATGCTGGTGTAACACTGGTGTAATCCCCCTTTCCTCGTCAACATGCATTGCGCAGGTGTGTGGAAAGGCGGCACAGAGCTGGCCATCACAATTTTAAATCTCGAAACTTTCGTCTGGTCGATCAATTTAGAAGTGCCTGGTGTAGCACCGGTGCAACACTGGTGCCACATCCGTGTAACCCCCTTCTCATCTCATGCAACATTGTGCAGGCGTGTGGAAGAGCGGCACGGAGGTGGCCATCAAGACGCTGAAGCCCGGCACGATGGACCCGGCGGCGTTCCTGCAGGAGGCGGCCATCATGAAGAAGTTCCGGCACGAGAAGCTGGTGTCGCTGTACGCGGTGTGCTCCAAGGAGGAGCCCATCTACATTGTCACCGAGTACATGTCCCATGGGTCGCTGCTCGAGCACCTGCGAAGCAGCCGCGAGGGCCGCGCGATCAAGCTGCCCACACTCATCGACATGTCCGCACAGGTCAGTGCTAGTGCGGGCTTTGGGTTTCGCTTCTGTACGATGCCGGGGCCTTCAGATGAATTGCTTGGGATTGGGCGAGTTGGTTCGTGTCGAGCGCAAATTTCAGCTTGAATGAAAAAGCAATGGGTGGTGGAAAAGAAGACATCGTTGTGTCCCTGTTTTCTTTTCTACTGTCTATATTTGTCTTTTCTTTTTTTAGGACGAAATTTGTAGTCTTCAGATGGGGCTGTGAGGGACAGATGTGGGAGGAGTGCATTCTGTTTTGGGCTTTCATTGAATAAAGGGGCCGAGTGGGGATGCCACATTGCCGGTTAACATGATACACAAATTAACCGGCAGAGGCCAACTGGTGGCTTGACCTAGTTCAAATCGGAAAGGAGGGTAGTAGGGCTGGGCAGAATATGGGCAAATTAGAGTACCGGGATCGGGGCTGGGAAATAGGAAAAGAATGGGAAGTCTGATGTGGAGGGTTTTACCGGCAGAGGGCAAACTCGGGTGGCTGATGTCCTAGTTCAAATCAAGAGAAAGGAGGGTAGTAGGGCTGGGCATGTAATATGGTGAACTGACCACCATAGAGTACCAGGATGGCAGAGTGGCTACTGGGAAATAGGAAAAGAATGGGAAGTCAGGATAGGAGGGTTTTATCAGAGGGCAAACTGGCTACTGTTCAAATCAAGGAAATAGGGGCTGGGCAAAAGAATGACCACCAATAGGAAGTCTGGCTACTGGGAAATAGGAAAAGAATGGGAAGTCATGGCATGGAGGGTTTTACGGCAGAGGGCAAACTCGGGTGGCTGATGTCCTAGTTCAAATGGAAAGGAGGGTGTAGGGCTGGGCAAAGAATGACCACCAATAGATACCAGGATGGCAGAGTGGACTGGGAAATAGGAAAAGAATGGGAAGTCAGAGTAGGGTTTTAGCAGAGGGCAAACTCGGGTGGCTGAGTCCTAGAAATCAAGAGAAAGGAGGGTAGTAGGGCTGGGCATGTATGGTGAACACCACCAATAGAGTACGCAGAGTTTGGGAAATAGGAAAAGAATGGGAAGTATGGCATGATGGAGGGTTTTACCGGCAGAGGGCAAACTGGGTGGCGATGCGTTCAAATCAAGAGAAAGGAGGGTAGTAGGGCTGGGCATAAATGGTGACGACCACCAATGATACCAGAAGATGATGGGAAATAGGAAAAGAATAATCTACTGGTGATGGAGGGTATGGCAGAGGGCAAACTCGGGTGGCTATGTCTGTTCAAATAAAGAAAGGAGGGTTAGGGCGGGCATGTAATATGGTGAACTGACCACCAATAGAGTACCATAGCAGAGTGGCTACTGGGAATAGGAAAAGAATGGGAAGTCATGGCATGATGGGGGTTTTACCGGCAGAGGGCAAACTCGGGTGGCTGATGTCAGTTCAAATCAAGAGAAAGGAGGGTTAGGGCTGGGCATTAATAGGTGAACTGAACCATTAGAGTACCGGGATAGCAGAGTGGCTTGGGAAATAGGAAAAGAATGGGAAGTCTACTGGCATGATGGAGGGTTTTACCGGCAGAGGGCAAACTCGGGTGGCTGATGTCCTAGTTCAAATCAAGAGAAAGGAGGGTAGTAGGGCTGGGCATTAATTGGAAGAACCAATAGAACCGGGAAGCAGAGTGGCATGGGAAATAGGAAAAGAATGGGAAGTCTACTGGCATGATGGAGGGTTTTATCGAGGGGCACTGGGTGGCTGATGTCAGTTCAAATCAAGGAAAGGAGGGTGAGGGCTGGGCATGATATGGGAACTGACCACCAATAGAGTACTGGCAGAGTGTACTGGGATAGGAAAAGAATGGGAAGTCGCTGGTGGAGGGACGAGATTAAGTTTGGTGCAGATTGTCACCTTTTATTATTCTGGTGCAAAAACGAGAAGATGATTATAATGGTGATTATGACGCTGCGCACTCAAAATTTCGCTCAAAACCTATTTCCGGGATGCAAAATACAACAGCTGAGCACGTGGAGGGCAGCAAAAATCGGCGAGAAACCGATGACGGCTGGAACATACATCCTCATTCAGCGTAGCTCTTGCACCTTTTGCAGTAGCGCGCCACTATTTTCCGGTCCTGCATGCTGCTTCTGCTCTCTTGCATCCACTATTTTTGTGGGGGTTTTTCGTCCATAGTTGCCATTATTCGTGCCAGCAGCACTTCCATTTTCAGTGCATTGTCGAAACCGATGGGGCAATGGGGATGGGCAAAGTTTGAACTGGCCACTGTGTTTGTGGTCATCAAAGCTTCCTATGTGAATCCACCTGAACTGATGTTGGTGTGCAAACAGTTATGGCTCTCTTCTGGCAACACTAGCACTTGGTGATGCATCCCGTTCGTGCCACCTGAGGATTCACCTTGCGGGGTTGTCGCAGATTGCCAGCGGCATGGCCTACCTGGAGAGCAAGCAGCTGATCCACCGCGACCTGGCCGCTCGCAACATTCTCGTCGGCGAGAACAACGTGGTCAAGGTTGCGGACTTTGGCCTGGCCAGGATTATCGAAGACTCCGAGTACACCGCAAGGCAAGGTGAGTACCTTGAAGGCGGTCATATTGACCACATGCAGTGTCTACTTGGTGCTTAGTGGGTCGAGAGTGCTAGTTGCGTGGAGTATTGCTAAGAGGTGCCTCTTGTGTGTGCAGGTGCCAAGTTTCCCATCAAGTGGACGGCCCCCGAGGCAGCCCTGTACGGCAAGTTTTCCATCAAGTCCGACGTGTGGTCCTACGGCATCTTGCTTTACGAACTCATCACCCACGGGCAGATACCCTACCCGGGTACGTCCCCCTTTCTTGCAACTCTGGCTGGTGGAGGGTGGAGCCGTTCAATCAAGTGTACCCTGTTCAAAGCATTTCCTCATGTAGAGGTGGCATGACTTCATGCTTATTGCAACTCTCGTTTTGGCAAGTACTAAGGACTCTAGTGCAAGCCTAGCTCTGTTTGCAGGAACAGTTCTGGTCTTCCCTTGATGTTCATGCTCCTTCTGTCCTTTGGTGGTATCCAAAGGTTGTACTCTATACTCGGGGAAAACTTAAGAACGGCAACGGAAGTTGCTCCCGCGCCAAATTACCGTAGCCGGCTGTTACTCTGCGTGGCGCAAAAACTGCCTTACTGCGAGTATTTTGAACAAGACCCGAGGTGTTTTCGTGATTTCTCATCGCTTAATCTTCTTTTTAATTCCTACAGCAACTGCAAGTAATTTAGGTATGACAAAGAAGACAATTTTATGCATTAAGCACAGTCTATTTTCAAAATGCTTGCATTGACATACGGGTCCGACGCTTCAGCGGAGTGATACGCTAGCTGAACTATTGCCGTCCGTAACTTGTACCCGAATATAGTGCCTCTGCTGTTCACGCCCTACAGTCGGGGCAGCCTTCTCTCCTTTGGGAGCACCCAAGAGTTGCACTCTAGCCCCTCTGCTGTTCGCACCCCATTGTCGGGGCATCCTTCTCCCCTTTGGGAGTACCCAAGGGCTTCACTCTAGCCCGTCTGCTATTTGTACCCCACTACACTAGTCGCGGCAGTCCTTTGGGAGTACCAAAGGGTTGCACTCTAGTCCTTGTGCTGTTTGCGCCCCACTAGATAAGGGCAGCCTCTTTCTGTAACTTAATCGTGTTGAACCAATTGCGGCGCTTCGTTTCTTTGTGCTCGCAGCGATGCCCAACCGTCAGGTGATCGAGTACGTGGACCGGGGTTACCGGATGCCCAAGCCGACCAACTGCGAGTGCCCGGACTCTGTCTACAGCATCATGCTCAACTGCTGGGATGCCGACCCCGAGAAGCGGCCCACCTTCGAGTTCCTGTTTGGCTTCTTCGACGACTACTTCGTCTCCACCGAGCCCAGCTACAGGGATGCAGACGACTTCTGAGCAGAAGCGCATGTCCACCGCAAAGACATCGAGGGAAGAGACACAGAGAGAGCCCAGTGCGTGGACGCCTGCTCAAGAGCCTTGTGCGTCTCCATCAGAATGAGGAGATTCTCGGGAGAGGAGGGGACATCTGGAGGAGGAGGCGATAGTGCGAGGGTCTTGTGGCAGCAAGATGTCGCGGAAGACGTCACCGTAAAGATGCTTGCTGGGGAGCTTGGCTCGTGCTACGCAGGCCTCGCGCGCGTTTCTCCCCACGTGAGAAATGCGCCGAGAGCTGCTTGGCTGCGGGAACGTGTGAATGGTTCTGAAGGTGCGAAATTTGTTTCGCAAGGCAGCGTTGTGGGAAAACTTTTTACTCGGAGTACAACTGGAAACTAAAGGAATTGGGGTTCACTTTATCTTCGTAAAGATATCCGTGCAGGATCATAGGAGACAAGTGTCAGCTGTGAGCAATTAGTTTTCATTGTAATGTCTAGTGTCGTGCGCTAGAATTCACGCTGGTGGCGACGTGCACTCCATATTTTCTTGATTTCGTTTGGAAGGATGAAGATGTACTAGCTGTGCTTCGTAATTAATACACGACTGTCAAAATAGTTTTGCTGCTAATGTCTGAGCAGTGAAAGAAATTTGACTCTGTATTAATCAGTTCCTTCTATTGGGGGAATAACCACAATCTCTTGCGCTCCTGCTTGCCCAACTTTCTGGAAAGTTGGCCGTGCTCTGATTGATGGGGTGGCCAAGAACTAAGGGCTGCTAGTAATTGTGACGGCACTCAGCTTCGACATTGATGGCTACTTAATCTACTTGACATGGCTTATTGCTTGTTCCGATCTGGCTCAGGAGAAAACATGCTCATTGCAAGCTGTCAGTCGGCTTCTGCAATCTTAATCCAGGCAGGGTTCGGATCAAACTAGGTGGAAGAAAAAATTGTTTTGCATTTGCCCTTTCCTGGACATACCTGTGAAAGATATGCTCAAGCTGAACATAACAAGAGGGCTTGGTTATCCTTCTGGAATGTTATAAGCAATTGTCCGTGGCTATGAAGTGTGCCACTGTTTTCAATGATGGCTGGTTTTGCACAGCAAGGAAAAGTTGGATAGTTTATTACTAAAAGCATGCCAACATTTCTGTAGGACAGCGCCAAGCTTTATGGTCCTCAGTGAATGGTTGTGCATAATTGTACGCAAACTTGTTTGTAGAAAAACGTTTCTAGATCTAAAACCTTCACCCCTTTAAGGCACCAATCAAGGAGGGGAAGCGTCTTGTGAAAGTGCTCAGTGTCAGTTTCTTGTTACAACTACGCTGTAGGCTATTCTTGATGTGCTGCGATGGCGCTTCTTTTTTTTTTTTTGACAGAGGCACATGAGTTGATTCATTGGTTGATGGAATTCAGAGGCTCGATTATGAGACCAAATATACTTGGAACCGAAAGACTGCGGGAAGACTCTTGCCGTTTGGGCCAGTTGCCAGCATTTCATTGCAAAGCTTAGCTTTTGTCAATTACCAGCATTGCTGTTTCGTGCCGCTGGTCGAAAATGGGCACGTGACCAGCAGGTAAGACGCGCGACCGCTTCCGATGCTAAACTCCACTGCCAGTTTCACATTTACGGGTGCTGGAAAACTCTTTGGAAACACTCTTTCATTTCATAATTTCGGTTTTCTTCAACTCTTCTATGGGACCTTGGCTCCGTTGATCTTGTTACTGTATCATCACGACGTTGTTTTGACTGAGCACTTAAGATGCCGCCACAACAAACGAAACTGAACAAAAAGCCAGTGAAAGCGCTGTCGCAAGATCTCTCAGGCGTTTCGAGTTGTGTTTCTCAAATGGGGATCCTTGTCACTTTGCGAGGTCCATCCTTCCACCGCTGCCTGCTCATAGCGAATTTTCGAATTTTCGAAGTGGTCCCCAGTCTGGCATTCCGGTGCGCACGAAACTGTGGTGTCCTATCTGAAAGGGATCGACCACAATCCAACTACGCATGTCCAACGTTGTTGTTTCATCCTACAAGTCTTCCTCTTGATGCCAATTCTGTGCGGGTGAACTGTAAACTGTCCATAGGTCTTGCGTGAACGGCCATAAGTTTTTCACCCTTTCCTTCCTGTGGTTGAAACGGGCTGCAAAACGATAGACTTTCATTTTAGCTCGGAAGTTAGCATTAGGTGTCATTCACTTGACTGTTCATAAACGGTTGTGGAAGATTCACAGTACCTTAGATGACCTTCATCCGCTCGTTGAGACCAACCGTAATCTCTGAAGGCTTGGCACTTTTTATAAATGCCTTGTCTTTTTTTTTTTTTTTTTGCTTTTTGGTCGTCTAACTGCCGTCACATTCGGAAGTTTTATGCTTTGCGTGATTGTCTGGAGCCTTGTACATTTGCGCTGAAATGTTTGTTGCAGTCTTGGCGGATTTACAAATATGGAAAATTCACCAATTTTACAATGGCAGAGTACTTAATATTTTGCACCTTTAATGAAATTTGCGGATCTTGTTTTTTGAAGAGCTGTTTGTAGAGTGCTTAATTCGCCGATTTCTATAGAAAACCTTGTGCGTGCTAAATACTTTTCTTCCCCACCTGCTATCGTTTTATTTTCTTCCTGGAATGGATGTGCGAGCAATAGGAAACATATCATACAGCTTTTTTTTTTTTTGTAATGTTGCCTAGTTTTTTTCTAACATATCAAACTGCCTTTTATGGACAGCACTGTGTAATTGCTGACGCTTAGCTACACATATAAATATCTCCTTTAGTGTGCTTTAAGTGCCGCTACTGCAATTGAATTTCAGTTTTTGCAATTCAGTTCGAATGCAGTATCAAACTTAGTTGTCTGTCAGTCTGTCACATGGGCAAATGTGGCCCAAAAGGATGAAACGTCTGCTGTCAACTGGTAACTGGCTTGGAGTTGCTGTTTGTACGCAGTAGAAATTCATAACATCTTGCCTAACAAGATGCGGGAAAATAGATGTGCACAAAAAACAGCAGTCTTACATCCGATTGCGAGGTTCTATATGTGAGATCAGAACTTCGGTACTTCAGTGTTTTTTAAAACTCAAGTATGAGTGAAATGGGCGTGTGTCAAGTGGTCACTGAGCTGCCTGCCAGCTGTTTTGGGCTATGTTAGGCGCAAACTTGACCGCTTCAGGCAATCTTGTTGCTCCTGAGCAGGCGAATTTGTCGACGGGCTGTGTTTCTTTTGTTTAGTGCACACTTGTAACCAGAGATAGCTTTGTAGATGCGGGTCGTCTTTGAATAACCGTTCTTGATTTGCTCAGGCCGCATGTGAAACCAGTACTGGTTAAAAATGGTTACCTGGCTGCTCAATTTTCCTCGTGTTTGGGGTAGGGAAAAAGAAAAAGCATCTGTGAACAAGTCCACGCTATGAATCTGATGGTCATCGATTTGTTTCTCAGGATAGACGTTAAATGAATTTTTTAACCTTTTTGTTTAGCATGGCTTTGATGTGTGTCCTTTTGTCTATTTAGGTACATCAGTAGCCGCTTGATTTTCCAAGTTTTGTGTTCAGTAGGAAAGACGCACATGTGGCGAAATGTGGATCCACGAAAATTGTGCGTGATATTTTTTTTTTTATTTTCCACGAGTGTGTGAATCCGCATTGTATCTCAGTACACAGCGGAATTGAGTCGCTATTCTCTGGCGATTTCTTGATTGCCCGTGGACTGTAGCAAATGAGCGCTAAAACGATGTTAGTTCGACGAGGCGCCCGCGATCTCGCGTGCGATTGATACCTATTCCCAGCATACTTCTGACCTGAAAGAGCAGACTCTTTTTTGAATAACTTGAATCGCACGAGTAGTTAGAGACCTCCCATTGCCAAGACTTCCAAGAATGAAGCAGACTTGTACCTTTGGGCTGCCTATCTAGAGATACGTAGACTTTGGCGGCGTTTCTGCTGCCGCATTCAAGTTCCGAAGTACAATGGCTGTGTAAAGGGTGTCTTCAGGGCAGGATATTTTCATACGCCATTATTTTTTTACGTCTTAGACCAACCTATTGCTGTTTTGTATAAACGTAGCCCCCGCTTGCATGTTTTTATACTGGAGCGATCTGCCTCTGGTTTATCTAGCATTGGTCGTACCATAACGTGCACTAGTTAGGTTGTAGGATTTACTGTAGAACCCCGTTCAACCGTAGTCACTAGGCAATACTACTATGTGAAAAACTAGCGGCGTTTTAACTGGTCGCAACAAAGTTGGGAATTCTGACCTAGCGGTCCGATGTTAACACGGTCGAAACTCAGTACTACTAAAAGTCAATACGATGTTAATACTTATGGTCCGGTTAATTCTACGGCTGAAATGAGCATATAATAATGAGGTTTTACGGTGCAAACTCCGTTCCCATGGGGAAATATTCTAAGTGTGATTGTCAGTATCGATTTGTCACTTTATATATGTCCGTATGTGTATATATGCAGTTGCTGGTTGCATACTGCTTGGTCCGTAAACGTTATTACGTCAGGATGCAATGTTTTCTTACTTTGTGTTGAGCGCTTCTACAAAATTGACAATGGTGCTGTGTTATCTCATTCAAGACTGTGATTTCTGGCGAAGTACTTTACATGTGGCAGTATTGCTGCTTTTTCATTGCCCCGATACAAATTTTTTATGTGCTGAAATGAAACGGAACGGACGTGAACTAACCTCGGTTACTTGGTAATAATACTTTTGAGTTTGTAACGTCTAATTCATTCGTGGGAGCACGTGATTTTCACCAAGTCGAACGTAACCATAACATTTTAGCATGTGGATGTGGATTTGCATGTCGACGTTTCTGCTATACGTACCCTAAAAGACTTGGCCCAAAGAATAGGAACGTTTAGGTTTTTGTGTTTTGGGCTTTTGAAGACATTGGACTGAGAGTCCCATTGCCGTCGTAATGCCGTGACGACCTCAGTTTTGAACTGCTTTGTCATGATGAGCCAAAAATTATTTGTGTTTGTCTGCAGACCGCCGTAGGCGTCGTCGTATTTATATTTATCCCTCGCAATAATGCTACACTTGTACATAAGCTCTGCGATTGTCTCTTCAGTGCGAACTCTGCTCATCTGCTCTGAGCTTTTCCTCGCGTTTTTTTTTTTTTGGCTCGGTTGCCAGCTCAAAACAGGTCTTGCGTAACCAGTGACACATGTGTTGCTTGCGACCAATCTCTTTCCGTTTCTGTTACGTGGTTTTTTATTACAACTGTTCTTTTTGGCAGAGGTGTGTCGGAGGCCCAACTGGAGCTTATTTTTTGTTTATACTATTTTTTGTACGCATTGCTGTATTGCGGACACCGTTCTTTTTCACCTTTTCTGCCGATGACGTAACGATCTACTTATTTACGTTTAGTGATAGCAAAGTATGTGTACAATAAAGAAACTGCTTCTTTTATACATTGGTGTTGTCATGTTGTCAGCTTATGCACTCCATGCCTGTGGGCCAGTGGCGTACGCAGGATTTCGATTCGGAGGAAGGGGGGGCGGACCCACAAAAAATTAAAATAATAACAAACAAAAATGTGGAAACATGAAATTTAAAAAGTATATCGTGATTAAGACACACCTCTGAGGGCATAGTAGCCACCCTCTACATAACCCTCCGGTTGTTCTCTGTGTTTAGGCAGTAGCATTGAAATTGCCTTATTGTGATGGAAGCAGAGGTCAAAGTCGTGTAGCCTCAACGCATTGCTTGTGGTGGAAGGTGGATGACAGGCAATCTTTAGTTGATGGCACATAGAGCCAATATCATCATCGATTCCCAGGGGTGGAACAGCTGCGCCATTGAGTGCCAAACGTGTTTAGCTGCTGGCCATCCTGCGCCGAACCGCCCCTGTTGCGCCAAACCCGCCTGAATTAAGGGGGACGCGAATCTTAGAATGCTCGAAAATCGCGAGAAAATGCATTTTGGGAAAAACACATTTTTGAAGTCTACATACCTTCAAGCACCTACTCTAAAGGTTTTTCACCGCTGAATTTGGTCGGGAAAATTCTTAAAAACGACTTTGTAAACGCAGCGGGAGCCGCAAAACGCCGAGAATCGGGCTAAAAAAACTTGAACTTCGCGCGCGCGCCACACTCGAAGTAACTCGAAGCAGACTGCCGGCGGCGGCCATCTTGGGCTAGCCTCGTAGCTGCTTTCTTTGTGGGTATTTTGCGCTATCTTAAAATGGCGTCGCATGAGGAGAACGAGTGTTACCGCCGATTTCGCGAAGATCGTTTACGAGCCGCTGATTGGCAGGAGCTTGCACGCTCGAGTCAGGCCCCCCGTTCCGCGTGTCTGATTGGCCGGTACGGTTGAGCTGCCATTTTTTTTTTTTTTCGCTTTGTTTTTGCAGGCGCGCGTTCACCACCGCAGTATTTTCAATTCGGGGGCGTTTTCTCTGCCGTTAGTGACTGCGATTCTGTCACAACGTCTTTTTGTCTCGTGCCGCAATGCTTGGACACCTTTACCTCAACGAATTACGCGCTTCAAGCGCACGAAAAAACGACGGAACACGACGTAAAGGGCGGTGCCGGGATCGCCTGTTACGTACAAATCTGGTCCGAGAAGCGCTGCGTGGAAACGCGTGCTTCTGATTTAATTAGCTGTTGTGCTTTGGTCTTATTTGTGGAAAAAAAGTTGGCAGCACAATATGTGCTTTTGTTTAGTTGCATAGACGTTGAAGGAAGTGCAAAAAAAAATTGCAAGTGCCGTTTGTGAAGTTCAGCAAAAAGAAGTTTTACAGCGCAGCTTGCAAAGGTTTTCATTGCTTGCATAGAGCTTTTCCGGTTAGTTTTGTGGTACGGTCGCATTCTTGTATTGTTTTTTTTTTTCTTGAGGAGCGGAGTGACACGGTGCTTTTTGTATTGTGGCTATGCTGTAGCCTGTAGCAAAAGTTAGAAACTAGAGATTTATTTTTCTCTATTTTATTATGCGACCTCATGCTCTGTCTTACGGCGTGTTTCATTATCTGGCTTTTGGCCTAGGATGATAAGACTGGTATCGTTTCATTTGCAATAAATAGTCTAGCAGGTGAGGCTGTTTGTATAACTCTGGCATTTATCGCCACTACTAGCACTACTACTAGCATCTCTGCACTAGCACCTCTGCAGTTCCTTATTTTGTGAGATCACGCTCTTCCTTACAGGATGTTTTCTTATTTTACTCTTGAGCTAGGATAACAAGACTGGCTATAATTTCATTTGTATTGAACTGATCTAGCAGGTGATGCTATTTGTATCACTGAATCATTGATCACCAAACTGCATATAACCTACAGCCTTGCTGTAGGTTTGAGATGCATTGCAGGTCAATCTCTAGTTCTGGGTGGCTGCTGTGCTTTAGTCTCATTGATAGCACAAAAATAATACATGGTATTTCAGCTTTTCTGTATTCTGAAAGGACACTGAGAGAAAAAAGTGAAAGAGGATGTACAGTTTCTGAAGTTTATTCGTGTAAATTTATGTCAGTCTTTCCAGAGTTATCCTTGAGTTAAGTCACATATACTTGGTGTGCTTTTTTTCAGTGAAGTATAGAGCTACAAAATGATGCTAATTATATTGTTGGAGCTATGCCGTAGCAAAAGTTGCCATGATCTGAAACTTCAAATGAATTTTTCTCATTTTCTTTTTTTGCAAGACCATGCTCTGCAATATGGGGGTTTTGTATAATGTTGCTCTTCGGCTAGGATGACAAGACTGGTACCATTGCATTTGTATTGAATTTATCTAGCACGTGATGCTATTTTTATTACTCTGTCTATGCGCACCGATTTGCAAAAATGAGTAAAGATCAGACAATTTTATACAAATTGTTGATATTAAAGGTTCACCTTCTTCATGCATTGCAAAAGTCTTCAAAATGAGTACATAGCTGGCAGAGCAGACCTTTGGCATTATATCCATACAAATTATTTTCCGAGTTTGATCAAGCGAAATTGCTCTAAACCCCCGTAGGAAATGCCTCAATAAATTTTAAAACATTGTATTTCATGAACAAATAAAGCTATGTTAAAACCAATTACATATTTGAAATCAGCATAGAAGCTCATGAACGGTGCTAATTTTTATCTATCTGGCACTCAAAATTAAAAAAAAAAAATGTCTAGAGACACCTCCATGTGATACGACCACCATGATGCCCAGCCTCCGAAAACTTGGCTGAAACATCATGTTTTCTGTTTCATCAATGCGTTTATGGGGTTTATGGCATCAAGACATGCATCTATGAGCAGCTATCGAACCTGGCTTTGGCTTAGCCATTAAGGCAGCAGGCACTACGCAGTACGCGTCATCTCTTTGAAATTTTGTGTGTTGCATTTGCATGGTTGTGTTTGCCGGTGTGTGCTGCTGCACCACAATCAGCGAAAAATGGCCAAAAGTAAAATGTTTTTGTGTCTAATCACAAATAGAATAATATCCGCATGAAAGGTTATAGTTTAGTTGGAGGTTAACATCAATGTAGTCGCCCATTTTTGGCGATCCTAGCTTTGCTGCCCGCAACTTTGCATTGCTGCATGTATTGAACAGACAGACTTGGACGTTTTGCACTCGCTTGTTAATTAGGTGCACTTTTGTTTTGAGGTATCTACTCATTTTCTACTCATTTCCGACTGGACGTACGGAAGTGTTAAAATTGGACGTCCATCGGACGTACATGGTACGTCCATCGGCCCTGAAACGGACGTCATACGGACGTCCGCTAGAGCCGGAATGGACGTACGGCGGACGGCCGACGGACGTCCGGTGGTTGCTCGGGCTGCTGCTGCCGCACCGAGCCGTCCGTGTAAACAAGGGCGTGACTTTCGAGGTGGCCCCAGACGACGCCCCGTGTCAGCTGCAGTTGTCCGCAGGGGGGCGTCCGGCGCTTGCTGCGTAGACCTGGGATGCCCAGCCTCACGTCAGCTGTCAGAGCAGGAGCCAGGCCATCAGGCCGCGCATCCACGGGGGCCACCACCTCTTCGTAGAGGGCGAGCATGCGCCCCATGCGCGAGTGGTGGTGGCCCCTCAGTCGCTGGAGCAGCGGGCCGCCTCCCTCGGCGCGCCGCAGCCGGTCAATTTGGCCAAGCGCCCGCTGGTCAGCCGTCATCTCGAGGGTCCACGCCCCTGCCATGGCCAGCGTCTTCTCGCACGGCGAGCTCTGGGGCAGGCCGAGGCAAGCGCGGACCGTCCCCTTGCGGTTCTCACTTTCTAGCTGCCGCCAGGTCGGTTTCCGCAGGCTCACCGGCGGCAGCGCACACATGAGGAGACCCACAGCGGAGGCGTTGTACAGCCGGAGAGCCGTCCGCTGTGAGCAATCCCTGTCCCGGGCCACCATCTTGTGCACTGTTGTGGTGGCCAGCTGCGCCCTGGCTCGGAGCTCCTTGGCTGTCTGCCGGAAGTTTAGCCGGTGGTCCAGGGTGAGTCCCAGGTACCGCACCCTGGTCTTCCACTGGAGCTCCTCACCATCGATGGTCAGGCGCCGGTCCGTGCACGGGCGGCGGCGTCTGGATGCACCAGCATGACGTGTGTCTTTGTCACCGACAGCTGTAGGCCGACGCCCGCCAGCTTGGCCCGGACTGCATCCATGGCCGCCTGCAGCTGCCGCACAATGGCTCGGCCCTGACCCTTGGGCCCCAGCACCCACAGGGCGATGTCGTCGGCGTACACCGAAATGTACACTCGGTGGCCCCCTCCTCTGGGCAGGCAGCCTGGCAGGGCGGCCATCACCAGGTTGAAGAGGAAGGGGCTGATGACGGAGCCCTGTGGGGTGCCCACGTCCACCGGCCGGGGGGCCGACAGGGCGTCCCCCACCTGCACCTGCGCCGTGCGGCCCGTCAGGAACGCCTCGACAAAGCCCTGCAGCTTGCCCCCAATGCCAGCCTCCTCCACGGCCAGGGAGATGTCACGACGCTGCAGGTTGTCGAAGGCGCCCTTCACGTCCAGCAGCACCAGGGCCGCCACCTGCTTGGAGGCCATGGTGTGTTCAAGAGCCGCCACGACGTCGGCGATGGAGTCGGTGGCTGCCCGGTGCCTCTGGAAGCCCGTTAGCTGCTCGGGATGGCCTCTTCCCCCGCTGCGATGGCCTCCATCCTGGCAGTGCCACCCGTTCGAGCAGTTTGCAGCCGCAGGATGTGAGGGCCACAGGCCGGTACGCCGTGACTGCCACAAGGCCCTTGCCTGGCTTTGGAATGGGCCGCAAGATGGCTAGCAGCCACACTGGTGGCAGCCAGCCCGTGTCCGATAAGACGTTGTAGGCGGCCAGGAGCCGGCCGAACCCCACCTCATCCAGATTGCGCATCATCTGGTAGGTGAGGCCGTCCGCCCCTGGCGCCGACTTACGCTTGCAGCTGCGGAGGGCACTGCGGAGGTGAAGCACCTGCCCCGTCCCAGTAACAGTAGCAGCGGGCCCCGGTTCCGCCTGGTGTGGCGGCAGGAAGTGGGCAGCGAAAAGGTTGGCCAACTCCGCAAAGCTGGTCTGCTTGCGGATGACCATTGCAGCCAGGGGGTTGCGGTTTCTCTGGGGCTTCAGGATGGCATTGAAGATGCCCCAGAGGCGGCGGCAGCGTGGGTCGGCCTCCGAGCTAACGCATAGCTCGGCCCAGCGCTGCCGGC
The DNA here is from genome assembly GCA_013339765.2 of Haemaphysalis longicornis. Lineage (NCBI taxonomy): Eukaryota > Metazoa > Arthropoda > Arachnida > Ixodida > Ixodidae > Haemaphysalis > Haemaphysalis longicornis. The sequence goes on along the minus strand of CM023457.1, from coordinate 81,946,127 downwards.
TCAGGGGGTTGGCGTGACGGCGGCAAGCCGCATCCACTCGCCGGTACGCCGTCCAGTCCGCCCGCTCCCCCGAGCGCTGGGCCTTCCTCTCCGCATGGTTGCGCACCGCCCGCAGCTGCAGCAGCTTCAGGTCCGGCGTGGTGGCCGCCTCGGCTACTGTGCAGCTCTGCGTGGCTTGCCTGACGCTTCAAACGAGGCCCCGGAACAGCTCGGCTCCTCCCCCAGGTCCTGCTCGGCAAGGCGGCGGAACCGGTCCCAGTGGGTGGCGTGGTGCAGTGCGGCTGGCTTGGCTGTCCTGTCGGGTGGTGCGATGTGCAGCGGGTAATGGTCGGATCCCCACGTGCTGGGGATCCTCACGGATCCCCACCGCCATTGATCTCATTCTAGGCCTCCTCCAGGTGGCCTCAACCCCGGCTGACACCAGGGTGAGATCAATGGCGGTGGCTGCGCAATTTCCACGCCGGAAGGTGCTCTCACCAGTGTTCAGCACAGACAGGTTGAGGCGCAGCATGGCTCTCAACCCGCTAAGGCGGCATGCCGCCCTACGTGTGCTTTGTCCTGACGAGGGTTGCCTGTGAGGCTATGTTTCGCCGCGCCGGCAGAACGAACGCCCAAACTTTATCACAAATTGGCGTTTATTTTCTTCATTCTGGGCAGGCTGCAGACATTGCATTTACTTGGTAATGTACAGAAGCTACCTGTACGGGCGTCATTAGGCCGTCGTTCGCTGCACCGACAATCAGCACAAGGTCTAAGTGCTCAGACAAGAAACGTGTGAAGTGCACCACGACAAAATAAGTGTCTGCATGTGCGGAGTCTATTCGCTGCACAAATTTCCTGCGTTCCTCGAGTGCCGCTGCGAATGGGTCGTCGTGCTGAATAAGAAAGTCTTCTAACCTAGCAAATTTGCGAGTAAGTACGGTCGTACGCTGTTTGGAAGCGCTGTTCATTCACCATCATGCTAAATCCTTATCGCACGTTTCTGTGCCCTGGAGGTATTTCTCTGTTCATTTCATCGACGGAAAGCAGATAAAAATCAACCCCACACCTATATTGCAGCTTGGGTTCGCGAAAACAGTGAGCCGAAAGCAAAATAGCGTAGCAGTCGCGGAGCACGCCTGCTCGTTCATGACTTCATGACCATCACCAACCTTCATGACCATCACCAAGGTTAAGTCCACGATTGCAGCCGATTTGATTCTTCCTCGCTGCGGCAACGACCATCACTGCTGCTGTACGTGTGAGCTTCTTTCATTTTTTTGGAAGTGATAGCCATTGGATTTGACCTTGGAGTTGCGCACTCTGAGACGCGTCTTTCTCGTTCCAAGCAAGTGTTGCCACGATTACAACGAACGCTGAAATCTTTCTCGTTCCGAGCAAGTGCTGCTATACGGCTACGGCGAACACCGGATTTTTTTGGCTAATGTTGGCCAATCTCCATAAGTGGGTATGCCTGGCTTGATGAACGGTGCACATGGGCTGTGGGGTGGTCGTCACGAAGCGCGCGCACACGAACGCTCGGCAGTTCCTTGGTTTTGTTAAAGGAGTACTGACACCAAGTTTTGACGCCTAAAAAATGATATAATTGGCTTCATAAGTTTGTACAGATGCCTCACAGAAAATTTCGCAGCGATCCCGAGGCCGGAATCACATCTAAAATCGATTTTGATTGTCCCGGCCGCGAGCTTCCACAAGTCGGCAGCACTAGCGAAATCGCTTTCGGCGTGACGAAACATCGGCCGGTGTGTCTGGCCGGTTCAGGGTGACGTCATATAGTCGTTTTGCGGAACGGAAACGATATCCTGCGCTGCTGTTGTCGGTGGTATTCGTTTGGGGCAGGAGACGTACGGGTGTAGCTGGTGAGCAATGCTTGTAAACTTGAGCACTTTGCGTGTTCGACGTCTTTGCTCTTCGATCGTGGCCGGCGCATGGTGTTCCCTTGCACTGGTGCCGAAAACTGCGCGGTGCCGGCACCGCGCGGTGCGCGATGTCGACGCGCACCGCGGCGACGCGGCGGTGCGCGTCGCCGAGCTCGGCAAAGTTGTGCTATGGCAAGCTCGCGGAATGCGAAGTACTGCTCGTGGGAGCCTGTCCGAGCAAATCGACGGCGACGCCAAGATGAATTATTATCCACGCGACGACATGCAGCGCTAAACGTGGACTAAGTTCGTGCGCGGCGGCGGCCGCAAGAACTGTCGCCCAAGCCAGCGGGCTCGGCGTTGCTCGGGTCAGCTTCCCTTCACCATCCCTTCTTGTTCACTATCAACGCATACTTTTATTTTGGCGATAATTGCCGTTTCACCACACCAAGACATCTGCCGTTTTGTTTTATTCTAGGCGCCGTTTCAGCGATGGCGCCAAGACATCTGCCGTGGCGTTTTGATTCTAGCTGGCGCCATCTTTCGGTCGCTCGCCGCACCGCGGTGCCGGCAGTACTGGGTCGGAGCGCCGAACCTCCGCTGCCGGTCAGCGTAGGCTTACCATCGCGGCAAATATCTGAACGCCGCTTTTAAATTCAGCGCTGATAACAACCGCTAGCACAATTTTTCACACACTAACATCTACTTTCTCGCATGTGAACTTCTTTTTCGCGATCAGATTGATTATAAGAGTGGCGACAAGCTGTTGCTATCACGGTCTGCGCCGGTTCGAGCCGCAGTGATATTAAAAAACGGACGACGGCGAAGACATCGCTGGCCTAATCGCCTGGCCAAATAAAGTTGCTCTGTCTGTCGTGTGGCAGCGACTCATCCGAGTCTGACGATTCAGACGACATGGTCGACTGCTCGGGGCGAGTGCGGACCATATGCAATCGTAGCAGACGATGCGGCGAACGTCCCTGACGTCACGGGTGAGACCGTGACGTCAGACTGGCCCGTTGCAGGCTGGCCTTCGAAGCGGCCATTTTCCTCCGCGCGGCGACCGAATTTGAAACTGGTTGCAATAAACGTGATATAATTAATTCTGTGTTGGCGGCTGACGGCTTTCGGTTCGATTTTCGTAATTACTGGGCCAATAGATATTCTTTGCAGCATAAAAACTGAAAGCGAGAAATTTAGTGTCAGTACTCCTTTAACTTCTGGGCGGTCACCGCGAGGCTCGCGCTCACGTGCGGGCGCTCGGCAATTTCTTGGTATTTTTAACTGCGGACACGAAAAATTACGATTTGCTAAACAGCTTCGCTGTTAAAACCGTGGGTGGTTGTCTGGTTCGAGGGAAAGAAATTGTCGGAAGGGGCCGCAAATGAACCTTCAGGTGCGCACCCTTTTCAGGGCTCGATCATGCTCGGAGGGTGTTCTTGGTTTAGCGTATGGCATAGCAAAAAGCAAGGGACGGAAGTTCTTTCTTCGCTCGGTTTACGCTGATGCCAATAGAGGTCGCAGAGCTCCCTGCCTGGTAAACATACAGGGAGCCCATTGGTCGGAGCTTGACCACGGCTCCGAGTGCCACAGTTCGTCCTTTCTTACCCTCCACCTGTAAACACATCGCCACGGTTGGCTAGCAGCTTATGTTTGGGGCTATAGGGGTCCACGGTGTCACCAATACGGTCACCATGATTACTCAAAGTGCCCCGTGCTGGGACAATAAGCGCGAGGTATTCAATTCCCGCACACGACTGCCGACAGCGGACTTAGTGTAACCGATCAGCGAGCCTCCGTGTTTACAGCACGTAAAACGTTTTGGGGTCTCAGTCCATCGATAAGGCAGCAAGGTTCTCTCAACCCTTTTTGGAAATACCGTTTTGTACAATTGATGTAGATACAGTTTTTCTTTGTTGTTTATCTCACCCAGCATCTTCTTCTCGTCGCCTGATTCGCCAACACCCCCGAGTTCCAGAAGCGGAGGCAGGGGTTTCCCCCAGGGCCCTTTGCCCGAACGCGATAAGTGTGGGAATAAGTTCTCAACTACGACTTCAGGGATGTCTAGGTAATAAGTCGTTTGCCCCGAAACTGATGTAAACGCTCGGTTAAGGTAGCGTTTCCGTCGGTTTTTTTTGGCAACCGGCTTATTTCCCTGTGGCCGACTTTAACTTATTGGCGTCTTATTCGTAAGCGGGAACTTAATCGAGAACTATCTGGCATCGAATTAAGGGGGGGGGGGGTGTCTCAATGGCTCGGGGGGGGGGGGGTCATAAACTAGAAAAGCTGTTTTTTTTATCCCACTAGTTAAATAATAGACGTCTGTTAACCAAACGCTCATCCCCGTTACGTACGTTTTTCATTTTCTATATATATATATACACCTGAGAGGCGGGTGCTGTCTATTCAATCTAAAAAAACAAACAAATTTAGAGAAATTCATTTTTCCCATGAAAGGTCCGTATTCAGTTTTTTTTGCGCAGTGTCTAGAGTTACGTCCGACGGAACCCAAAATTGAAAACTAGAGTTACGTCCGACGGAGCTTTAAGCCAGTTTCTAGAGTTACTTTTGACGGAACCCAGAATTGAAAGCTAGAGTTACGTCCGACGGAACTTTAGAGCCAGTTTCTAGGGTTACGTCCGACGGAACACAGGATTGAAAACTAGAGGTACGTCTGACGGAACTTTAGGCAATGTTTTTGAGTTACGTCCGGTCGCGTAACGTAAGCACAAAAAAAAAAAAATGGCCGCGTATCTGCTCCTTTTGGTTGCAAATGCCGTCAAAAGACGATAGTCTTTATCGGCTTTTGCGAAGTAAATGCCTCCCTTCGCTTTCCCGCTTACCTCTCATGTTGTTCCTCTTGCGTCGCGCTCCTCCCAAGGTAAAGACGCCAAAGGTTAGCTTAAATCATTTAAATTTCCCGCGTTCCACTGCTCCAAACCGGGTGTCCTCGATGCGAACGCTGCCGTACGGCGAAGACGCGCGTTAATCGAGGCGCCCTACTTCAACGTTTATAGAACCGCGTTTCCCTACTCCACGTGCGTTGCAAGCAGAACGTGGAACCTATCTAGTGGAACCTTGCGTAACTGTTGCCGGTTGATTTCTTAAAATGGCGCCAGAAGCTATAGTGGCGCGGGCGACAGTAGGCGACGGCGGAGTGAATTCTTTTTTTGCAGTTGATGAAGTATTTAATTTCTCAAATTCAAGCAGTTTGATTTTTTTATAAAGGAACACTGCAAATATCACTTCTTTATTGATTTGTTGTCTCATATTTGCGTAATGTCTTGTTCTTCTTCAACAATGTTGACAAGTATGAACATTACACCGGGACATAGACGGGTAGATTAGCTGTGACTATATAAGACTATTGCGCAGGCAATTGTTTTGCTTTGGCCGGGTGGCTGAATCGAGTCACAGACAGACAGACGGACAGACAGACAGATAGACCAAAATTTCTAGGTTTAAGTAGCCCAAGAAAGACTATCGTCTTTAAAATTACAGCTTACGGCACCAGCTACCGTGACGCTCTATAAACCTTTTAGTTTCTTCGTCCTAGGAGCGTCCATCTTCTCAGTGGGCTGTGCTAGCAGCCCTACAATTGGCGCAGTCGACAGGAAGATGAAACTGCGCATGCGGAACACAGTCCAGAACGTGCTTTGATCTTTTTAAAGATTAACCGATGAAAGGTTTATATGTGATTGATTTCATTGTGGGGTTTAACGCGCCGACGCAACGCAGGCGATGAGGCGCGCCGTACTGGAGGGCCCCGGATTAATTTTGACCACTTGGGAATCTTTAACGTGCGCCAAATCTCGTACACCGCTCTATATGTTAATCTATACGCAAAATTATTGAAATAGTCGCTTGTACGATAAATGACGTCAAATTCGAAAACACAAATGCTGCTGCTTTACGGCCAAGCCGATTCAGAATGAGCGCCGGCTCCCCGTCGGTCGAGTGGTCAGGAACGTGATATAAGCGCCCGCACTACTCCAGCGACGTGGGTTCGAAACCCAGCCTGGGTTGATGGATTTTTTTAAATTAAAAGAGTCAAATTTTTCTGTACTAGTCCACGTACTATCGGCGTCAAATGAAACGCGAGCATGAAAATATGAACCAGAACGTGCAAAATTGAAAAATACTGTTCGTAGAGTTCATACAATGACACGCTGTTGGTATATTTGGAAATTTACTTTTTCCTACTTTGTTTTCGTGACTAAGCCACGTGTCATTTGGGCATGCATGGAAAGAAATCGCGCCATTTGTGCGTTCAGGTTCATATTTTGATGTTAGCGTTTCATTTGACGCCGATAGTACACTTCTTTCCATATCCAACACATGCAAGCGAAGGAGAAGACGGGAATTAACGTAATCCTTACGTTTTTCATTAGTAAGCCAGATCAATTAACTTACAATTTATCGACATTTATTTTTTTCTGTGAAGAAAAAAGGACTACCAGGACATCCGCTTTATTACTACTAATCAATTATTTTTATTAGGTGTAGGTTATTGATCGATTAACCTTCCGATTAATTGATTAATGCTTTAGCCGCAATTAATTGTTTTAACCGGATCATGCTCGTGAGAAAACTCACTAATATTTCATCGACAACTCTTAGACTTTATACACGAAGTCGACTTGTTCGTGTACCTCTGAACACGTGTATCTTCATTCCACAGGGCAAAATTTTGAACAAAAACTGCAAATATACACGGCACAAAAAACGAGTGGGCAATTATATATACTGTTTTGCCGTTGTATAAACTAGTTCTGCAGTATCAGCAAGGCGCGATTAATCGGCGTCATCTGCACTCACGGCGGGAGCTGATGTTCCCGATTCTAGAAACGTGTGTGTGACGAACGAGCTGATAAGCGTCTCGCCCGCATCATGCGCCGTGACAATGACCTACTTACCTCATCTGGAATGTGTGTGAACAAGTGTATGAGCATATTGATCTTATTTCTGCTACTACATAATTATTTTTGGTGATTTGTTCTTCCAAACCAACACAACCGAATAATCGATGCATAAAGCCAGCCGATTAATCGGGTTAAAATAATAACCGACGCCTAGCCCTATTAATTACGTTTGTTAAAAGACTCTTGACCCATGTAAATTTGTTCTCGGCAAACTGCAGACGCCACAAACTGGTACTGCGCCAACTGCACGAGGTCAATTCCCATCTTCTTTGCTTACGTGTGTTGGATATGGAAGGAAGTGTACGTGGACTAGTACACAAAAAATTAAATCTTTTAATTAAAATAAAACTCCATCAACCCAGCTGGGATTCGAACCCACATCGCTGCAGTAGTGCGGGCCCTTATATCACGTTCCTGAAGACCACTCGACCGACGGGGAGTCAGCGCTGTCAAACATGTTACCTATGATTTACTGATTCTGAATCAGTTTGGCCGTAAAGCAGCATAATTGTGTTTCCGAATTTGACGTCACTTATCGTACAAGCGACCATTTGTATAATGTTGCATATAGATTACACATATAGAGCGTCACGGTAGTTGGTGCCGTAAGCTGTAATTTTTTTTGTGCTTTACGTTACGCCGGACGTAACTAGTTTTCAATTCTGCGTTCCGTCGGACGTAACCCTAGAAACTGGCTTAAAGTTCCGTCGGACGTAACTCTAGTTTTCAATGCTGGGTTCCGTCGGACGTAACTCTAGTTTTCAATTTTGGGTTCCGTCAGACGTAACTCTAGTTTTCAATTTTGGGTTCCGTCGGACGTAACTCTAGACACTGCATTTTTTTTAATTTCTCGCCATTTTTCAACGTATAAGGACATTTTCGAACTTGTTACCAGGGCCAGTGACGAAATTTGAGTTCTTGAAACAATGTTTAGGTAGTACACGAATTATGCAGCACTTATAAATCAGGCACCGATTGTACGCTCCCGATTTATTAAAACGCCAGGATTAGCTTCCGTAGCGCTTTTCGCTACTCCCTGGCTGGTAGCAATGTGCTCGCAGCGTGGTCAGCCTCAAACCACTTTGCCCCTTTCCTTTGAAAGCCTTTTTTGTGTGCACATACGAACTTGCCACGAGCTGTCGAAAAAAAGAAAATAAATACGGGCAAAAAACAGCAAACTCGGGGGCGCACTTTTGTTTATTTTGCCTGAGGCTACTGCCAAGAATAGCAGACGGGCAGCCCGCGCATGCGCAGATCGATACTGAAAAAGGTCCATACAAGGGGGTGGTAAGGGGGGGTCCAGAAAAACTAGGGGGGTCTACAGGGGGGTCTACAGGGAAATCACTGAGCGGAGGGTTCCTTCGCCACCGATAACGAACCGTAAACCTTCAAGGAGGCTTTTACTCACCGCATGAGTGGTCCCTCGGCGTACCCGCTCGGCCACCCTCAGCAAAAACCACTACCTATGAGACGGTTTTCAAACTCAAGTTGCCTGCGCAACTTCTCGTACGTTGCCCAATGCAATTGCCGGCAAGTAAAGGCACCGCAGAAAGCAAGCAGCCGTTGTTCAGTAGTACTCACGCCTTCTTTGGCAAAATGGATCATGAAGACGAAGTAAAACTTTGTTCAGTTTGGAAGAACTAGTCTCTAGGTAACTCAGCTCCTACACAGCCATGAAAGATTTTTTTAAGTGCAGAGCACTTTAGGGCCCCGCCTTATCGTCGTAGCTCGCTCCCTGGACCCAAGTAAAGCCACACGGCGTTTCGTTGTAGCCGCTGTCGTGGCGGCGTAACCCGGAGGCTTCGAAAGCCAAGCGGTTTATATAGTCATAAGCGTTCGAAACTCGTGAACCGCTGGCGTTTGTCATACATCTATTCGTTGTTTAGCGCAAAAAAAAGTGAGTACATTTGAGGCAACATATCCGTAATTAACCGGCAGCGCCTGCGTTCATTTAAGTTAGGAATGCTCTTGGGTTGGGTTTTACAATAGGAGGCGAAAAAAATTGGCCGCGTATCTGCTCCTTTCGTTGCAAATGCCGTCAAAAGACGATAGTCTTTATCGGCTTTTGCGAAGTAAATACCTCCCTTCGCTTTCCCGCTCACCTCTCATGTTGTTCCTCTTGCGTCGCGCTCCTCCCAAGGTATAGAGGCCAAAGGTTTGCTTAAATCATTTTAAATTTCCCGCGTTCCACTGCTCCAAACCGGGTGTCTCGATGCGAACCCTGACGTACGGCGAAGACGCGCGTTAATCGAGGCGCCCTACTTCAACGTTTATAGAACCGCGTTTCCCTACTCCACGTGCGTTGCAAGCAGAACGTGGAACCTATCGAGTGAAACCTGGCGTAACTGTTGCCGGTTGATTTCTTAAAATGGCGCCAGAAGCTATAGTGGCGCGGGCGACAGCAGGCGACGGCGGAGTGAATTCTTTTTCTGCAGTTGATGAAGTATTTAATTTCGCAAAAGTCAAGCATGTTTGATTTTTTTATAAAGGAACACTGCAAATATCACTTCTGTATTGATTAGTTTTCTCATATTTGCGTAATGTCTTGTTCTTCTTCAACAATGTTGACAAGTATGAACATTACACCGGACATAGACGGGTAAATTTAGCTGTGACTATATAAGATTATTGCGCAGGCATTGTTTTGCTTTGGCCGGGTGGCTTAATCGAGTCACAACAGACGACAGACGGACAGACATAGACAAACCAAAATTTCTGGGTTTAAGACCCAAGAAAGACGGATCGTCTTTAACATACAGACAAACCAAAATGGGTTTAAGTTGCAGTGCAAAGAAGTGGCGCCGGAACATGCGGGAGTATAACCAAGCACAAAAAGAACAGAACTGCCGCTGGCGCAGTTTCAGGCTGGGGGCGCGCGAGCACCGAGAAGGCGGGAAATTTGAACTGCATTGGGTAGTAGCAGTGAGCGGATAACGGCGCTACAGCCCATTATGGCAAATCAGTACTGCTCTGCACTTCTGACAGCTTCCACATTGAGTGGAACGGCTTTAATTTTTTTTAAACTAAAAAACGCAGTGAATATTCAAAAACGGCCGAATTTCGTGCTTCAGTGACGCAACACGTGCAGGCGGAACGTAATGTGCACTGTAAAAAATTTTCCCTCGAAAACACAAATTCTCTGGCAGCTGTCCCGCCAGAAATGTTCTGTGAAGGTAGTTTTCTGTTTTTCACGTTTGTTATTTTACAAGCACTTTCTGTTTCTTATTACAAAAAAATTGTCAGTTCCCTGTTTTCAGTTTTTAGTTTTTACAAACTATTAGTGTTGTGCACATACCGTATTTTCTTACCAACGTTAATGTACATGTTTCATGTTTCTAGTAGTTGTTTTGCTCATTGAACAAGAACAGCGCTAAATTGTTTTGCTTTGACTTATTTTGACATCAGTCTCTGCCAGAATAAGTCAAAGCAGAAGTATTCAGCACCTCGACACAATTTCGTCTATGTTCCTTCATAAAACACGTTTTCTGTTGCTTTTTCATATCTTGGAAGTACTCCAGTTGACTTCGCGGCTTTATGCATAATGGGTGAGAATAATCATAACTTAAAAAAAAAAACATCACCCTGTATCATATTCTTCGCAACTGGCAACACAACTGCTCGTGTCAGTACATAGCCTAAAGTAACCACTCAGGCACACAAGAAAGCAGGACCCGCCGCGGTGGCTCATTGGCTAAGGCGTTGCGCTTCTGAGCACGAGGTTGCGCTGTTGAGCACTATCAATGGCTGCATCAGACTTGGCTTCAGTAAGCAGAAGCGGTTCGGTCGGTTGAATAAAAATCGAAACCGACTGGTCTTGCCGCGTGAATGGACCTTTTTCCAGTACCGGCCTCCAGGCCGCCTCCACGGCGAACCTAAAGTGGCAGTAAGGCACGCGCCCCAAAATATTTGCCTTTCGGGGAACCCGTGCACGAAACATCCTGACCCTGCAGTCCCTCCCGCACCCAGGTCTACCCGTGCCTTTAACATAAATGTCAGGGTAGCAGGCTCACGCTCGCGTCACTAATTTGCAGTGGTCGAAACACCCCTTTTTCTTAAACCTTTTTTCATTTTCGTCGCTGTCTCACTGGTAACCAAGTGCCAACAGCATGGTCCGCGTTAAGCATATTTGCCCCTTTCCTTTGAAAGCATTTTTGTGTGCACGTACGAGCTCATGGCGAACTTCCCGAAAAGTGGAAATAAAAAAGTGCAACCCTGGGAGGCATAGCCGGTCCCAAAGCATCAAGCTGAGGAGGTGCCCCTTGGTTTATTTTGCCCGCGGCTACTGCCAAGAACGGCGGACCCGTAGCCCATGCATGCGGAGATCGCTTCTGGAAAAAGGTCAAATGGACCTTTTTCTATTAGCGATCTGCGCATGGGGCCTGAAGTATAGCTACAAAGCCAGCCACGGCCACACACACAAAAAAAACGAAACACAGGAAAACTTGGGGAGATTCGAACCTGTGACGATAACATCCGTAAGCAGAGACGTAACCTGTACTCTAAACTCCACGGCGGAAAACGGCATCTAGTCAGCCGAATTTCATTCCCTCGGTACGGAACTTTCAGCAACCGACGCTAGACACTGCCTATGTATAACCACAGACAACGCGCGAAGCGGTGTTGATCCGCGGTCATCAGCGGGTAAATAGAGATGAAAAGAACAGCATGGCGGCCGCGTCATGCGTATAACATTCTTCACCAAAACAAACAAACAAAAAAACTAATGTTAAGGCTAGCATCGCAATCGAGGCACGGAACATGACCCTTGTCGCGAGAGGCAACGTATCGTTGTGGTAGGGGGCGAGCGCTTCATAACAATCTATTTCCATCCAGCAACCGAAGAAACAACAGTGCAGGCACAAAATATAAAGGCATAAATAGGAACAAATCTCAGCCTCCACTTGACATAGTCAAAATTTAGTACTCACCCTTGGAAGATGAAAAATTGAAGAAAAAATTCCGCCGCTGTATCGTTGTGCTGGTACCTACAGGGCGGTCAGTTGCAAAGGGCCGCATTTCCAAATTGCAGGAGCGCAACAAAATGACATCGGCCGGGCGCTGTTTTGACGGTTCAGTAAATTCTTGTAAAACTTTAAAAATTTATTCACATGCTATTCTATTTTATGGAATTAATAGTCGAATACTTTCACGATTTCACGCCTGTTATTGGTCAAATTTAGACGAAGAAATAACCGAAAATGTGTGGTTTTTCTTTTAACAGGTTTCTGTTTACTAACCATCACAGAAAATTTCTGTACGGCAACTTACATTGTATGTAAAAACTGTAAATTTACAGAATTTATTTACAGTGTGGGCCAGCACTGTGTGTTAACTGCGCATTCGCATTGAAGTGATACGATCAAACGGGAATAGATGTCCCACTACAATTGCTCAGTCACATTTCGCGGGAGTGTGCATTAGGGGCGCCAATGTCCCACTACAATTGCTCAGTCACATTTCACGGGAGTGTCGATTAGGGGCGCCAATCTCTCGCCAGAATTGCTCAGTCACATTTCGCGGGAGTGTCGATTAGGGGCGCCAATCTCCCACTACAATTGCTCAGTCACATTTCGCGGGAGTGTCGATTAGGGGCGCCAATCTCCCACTACAATTGCTCAGTCACATTTCGCGGGAGTGTCGATTAGGGGCGCCAATCTCCCACTACAATTGCTCAGTCACATTTCGCGGGAGTGTCGATTAGGGGCGCCAATCTCTCGCCAGAATTGCTCAGTCACATTTCGCGGGAGTGTCGATTAGGGGCGCCAATCTCCCACTACAATTGCTCAGTCACATTTCGCGGGAGTGTCGATTAGGGGCGCCAATCTCTCGCCAGAATTGCTCAGTCACATTTCGCGGGAGTGTCGATTAGGGGCGCCAATCTCCCACTACAATTGCTCAGTCACATTTCGCGGGAGTGTCGATTAGGGGCGCCAATCTCCCACTACAATTGCTTAGTCACATTTCGAGGGGCGTGTCGATTAGGGGCGCCAATGTCCCACTACAATTGCCAGTCACATTTCGCGGGAGTGTCGATTGGGGGCGCCAATCGCACGAAGTTTTGTGACGTCGCCGGAACGCGGCTGGGGAGTCACCATAGCTTTATATGTTTTCTTCATTATTTGGTTTATTCCTTATACGTTTTGCGATAAAATTGGTGTTAACATTATGAGGAAGAACGGCCCTTTGAGATTATTCGAACACGTAATTATTTTCAAACCTAACGCTGAGCTTAACAGCACGACCAGCGACGCCATACTTATTGCACATCTACCTGTGTGTGTTTGTTACTACGTTAGCCCTGATAGCGTGAGGTTAGGGTTTAACACCAAGCCATCCCATACCCGCGTAGCTGGCTCACTCTGCATCAGCAGCAATCTGCCTCCTCATTCCCGACGGATGCGTTCGGGACTAATAGAAATTCGTGGGACGCCAATGGGAATTCACGAGCCGCGTTTCCCGCGAGCTATAGCAACTTATCTGCAAGGTTTTCAGCACGGAGGCACTGAATGCTATGGACATTTAAGACACGCGACGTGAAATGACTGCATGATACGATTACTGGTGTTCGTTGTGGTACCGGATTTTCAGCCTGTTGAAATATATTGTTACAGGCGGCAGGGTAGGCTTAAAAAACCGTTGTTGAAGGGGACATAATAAATTTACTGGTCGGTGATGACAGCCCGAGAGAGAGAAGGGGAGACAGACAGAGAGAGGGAATAAGCAGTTAATATATAACCAACATTGAAGGGTGGGGTCCTTAGTCCAGGACTGATGTGCCCCTCGCGACAGCTCGCTTTTCCAGCCGAAGCTGGTCTTCGAGGTCGGATCTCGACAGCACTCTCTCCCACTGCCCACAGGAAGGGATAAGGGGTGGTTCCAGTTTTGGGGCTGGCTGCTCCCGCCCATGTGACGTGTTAACGTGTACCCGTCTCCTCGGAGAAGCGACAGAGCGGTTAGAGGCGATGACACTTGCAGTTGTCGGGTGTGAGAGCCTACTCGTCTCTACTAAGCGAATGATTCTTTCTTGCTCATTCGGGCTCTCTTTGAGCGGCGGTGACAGCCTAGGCCACGGCTGAGCACAACACAGTGCTTCTTCGTCGCCTGAGGTAGATGCGCATGGCGGCACGAGCTTGGCGTCCGCTTCTTTCGCTTATCGTGGCGATATCTTCAAGTGCTTCGAACGAGGAGCGATGATATTGCTGGGATTTCCGATTATTGTCTTTCCGCGTTGTCTTAGCTGTGGGAGGCCACATGGCCGTGGTTGCGGAAGGAGGAAAAGGGACAAGGCGATAGCGATATGCCGTCTCCAATACAATGGAATGCAAGCGTCGGCGTCGTGGATACAGTGAGGTGAATCGTGAATATACTTGCGCCTCTCGATATCAGCTCACCGGTCTCGCCAATTGTTCTGTCGTAATCAGCTCAGACTACGTGGAAGGGAGAAGTACCTGAATAGTGCATAGATATCTCATACCCACGGCGATTGTGTAAAACAAATCTGGGGTAACAATGATGCCCCTCGAGGGGCGCGCTTATCAGCTGCTCCTTACTCAAGCTTTGATAAAAGGGGTAGGTGCGCATGTTCTATATTTCATAGACTTCTTGGTGCGTCCAGCCGTTTCTTCTTATTAAAGGTCGGGAAGCTTTTGTACGTCCGGAGAGGTTCTTCGCAACTTTAATTCTACGCCAGCGATAAGGGTGTCCGAACGTGCGCTACAGCACTCCACAACGGATGCCAACAATCCGAAACTTTGCATCCACAGACTGTGCCTTCTCTATTCACTTGCATCTTGCGATAGGGCGAGAAAGCGATAAAATCAGGGGCATGACGGCAATAGGACGATAAGTTTCACCCATTTATTCAATTGCGAAGATAAGTATAGAACAAAGGTGTTGACCTACCTGGTCGATTTCTGTGAAAGGGCTACTTCTGATTTCGACGGAGATTGGCCGGACTAGCGCGAATCCAGTATAAGAGGAGGGCAGCAGGAATAGTTTATGCGAGTAGACAGGCGGCTCTCAGAACTTGACGAGGCAGCGCCATGCGTCTGGCTGGCTGCGAAGGAATTTTGTTCTGGTGCACCGTAGTCTTGTCCTTGGAGGCATGGCTTGGATCGACCGTGACGGCGGCTGACCTTTCTCGACAACGGTTGTCGCTATATCACTGGCGCTGGGGTGAGTAAATGCACCAAGAGTGAGTTGTCCTTCCGTAATTTCTTACATCGATAGCTACGTATTGTTTAGTATACGGGGAATGCATTTTATCGGCACTTGCTCGTCGCAGCGTGTACGTGTAGCCGGTACCGCAGCGAATGCGCAGCGAATGAATTATGAAAAAGGTTGATTGCCTTTGCGGGTTCGGTAACTTTGGGGATCTAATCCAGGCCCACCCTACGTCTGGATCAAGAATCGTGACCACTGTGCCACGATTGACTTGTTTTTCTTCTCCAGACGCGATACTTCTAAACTTCGCCGCAGCTTGGTTAGCGAATTACGAGGACAGTGTTCATACATCTATCTACAACCGGCCCATTTTTTAGTAATATTACTGGAGCGTCGATCAGTTCGTGGGTCAGCGCCTTACCACGGTAGAAAGCGCCAAACGAGCGAGAGTACACGCATGCGCAGAACGATCCCGCCAGTGCAACCATCGTCTGCTAGACTGTTCCCGCAAGCACGACACAGCCCCTTCCCCGGACAATCAGCTGGCTATCTTGATTGCCGGAAATGTGACAGTAATTTGAGTGCTTCTTGTTCACAGCAAGGCGGCTGATAACCAGAGGAAAGATCAGCGAAGTTGCATTTCCGTAAATTTCTTCCTAAAGGCTTGACAATGTGTTTGGCAGTTAAGGGATTAATATTATAATAATCATTTAGTTTTCTTTTTATCATTAAAGCATATCAATCAATTAACTTAGTCAGATAGGTATACTAGCCTTTCCGACAGTAATGTTATTCGTACGCATCTTTATGTTGACAAAAGTGTGATCTTGATGAAGCCACCGGCTCTGCAGCGTGTCCATCCAGCATGCGCGTCGATGAAAAAAGAAGAAAGAAAATAGGAAGCCATCACACTCGGTGAAAGTGGATTACCAGCGTAGCTATTTAGCGCACGGAATAGAGAAGACACGTGCTTTTCTCCTCCCTTTCGCTGCTCTCATCATGAATTCAATGGAGCTTTGTTCAACGCAATTCAATTCCCGCATTCGCGCTCCCCATGCGTCATCTGTTGGGACAGCGCGCTTCATTTTCTTTGTATGTTGTTGCTTGTTCTGCCTGGAACAACACAAGTGGGAGCTCTGTTCTTGTTGTGCTTTCTTTCATCTCGCACGAGCCGCAGCCTTTCTGCGCCACCGCTTATACGTTAAATAAAAAAATTTTATTTTTAGGATCGATTAGTGCCACGCATTCTGCCTCGCACTGTACGCCACAGTCTTACATCTTTTTAATGATGTGGGCGAACTTTCACGTTACGGTTACCGCTCCCCCTCTCGAGCTTCGCCCCCTTATCATCATTCATTTGGATATGGCGTGATTTTTTTTCGCTTGCCGTAGTAAAAACCGACCCAACATCCATCTGTACCTAGAAGATCGTTGCACTTACATTTTGCCTCGAACTTGCCTGAGGTTTCCTTTGCGCAAACAATGGGGGCGTGTGTGAGTAACGCCAGCAGTTTTATCGGATCGGAATGGCTCGGCCTACATATACTTCTTTTTGACGATTTGTTTCAACTTTGGACCGCAAAGTTCAATCGAGGAAGGGACGGACGGACGGAAAGAGACGGGACATACACAGCTTCGCCTGTAAAATAAAAAAAAGCTCGTCAGCTGTCTGAGATTGAATCTTGCGTGGTGGTTACTCGGAATGGACGCGGAATGCTGATGGCGAAATCGTTGGGCCATCAAGCAACCGGCGTCCGTCGGAAAGCATAGTTTTATGTAGCTCCCACGCAGTGACTAGGCGAAGCTCACAAGTCCATGCAAAAAGCTAGGAAAGGCTAAGTAAGGTCCTACGGAACTTCACGCAAGCCTTCATGCTGTCAAGGTCAATCAAGCGCCTCGTGCCGTTTCGGGGCGCCGACGGAGACAACGCAGACCAAGCTTTGGTTGCCGACCGAATCGATCCGAGGCGCTGAGGGCTTTCACAGTGTGAACCTACACAGAACGTAAGGCGGCATAAATCTATCAAGGACAATAGAATGATTTTTTGGGTCCTTGAAGCTTTGGACTCCTTGGATAAGTAGCAGCGGGATTAAAAACCATCGCTGAATGATGTCTACGATGGTCCTAGAGAGTACTATCCTTGCTCAAGAACCCGCGGCTTCCTTAAGGCGTGGCCATGGGGGTGTTTCGGTGTCAGAATAACACCGCCTGAAATTTTCTGAGCCCAGCATCCTTCCCTCCCCTACCTTTCGTTCTTGCTTTCACCAATGCCATGTACACACCGAATGGGCCCAATATAACGCGAAAACAAAAATAAGAAGGCTGTCGGTTTATTGAAGCCAAAAAAGTAATAATATTTTTTGGGGGCGCAAAACATCTCTTTATATTGGCCTCGAGGGCATACCGTGGCGCCACCTACGAGTGACGTCACTTGTAGGACGCCTATGCTGTCGTCTGCTAGAGCACATTTCCTGTGCTTATGCGGCTGCACTTTTCTTTGTTGTGGCCACCGTGTGTCCCCTCCTCGCGGTTTTCATGCAAATTACAGAAGAAAGTTGTCTGCAGAGAAAATATTCCGGGCAAGCAATCAACGACTCGCTTGTTGCCGACGGCACCGCCGCTGCTGGGTAGTTGCTACCATCGCCACCGACAGCTCGTACGCAGCCAGCCAATGCCAAGGACGACAGAAATTGGTGCCGAGAAAAGTACACTGTTAATTCATTATGAAATGCTTGCGACGTGACATGTGCGAGGTGTGTGTGCAAAGAAAATGGACCTTGTAACAGCGACGGAAACGTGCCGCTAAGTTGTGATTTCACCACGCGTACTGCGCGCATTGCTCGGTAAATGAATGACTATGTGAGACCAGTGAGCGGATTGCTTCGTCACAGAAGCTTAAAAGTGCTGGTACGATCTGCACTTTGGCTTAAGCAGTGCCTATTTCCCCTCCAATGTTTTTTTTATATATTTATGCCCTGATTTTATTAACGATCACTAGAACTCCGTACTGCTGATATGTTTACTTTTCGCGACAACTTGTCCGCAATGTACGAATGGTATTAACGCGAGTTTTCAACGCCTTCGAGAGGGCTAAGACGTGGCTATGTTTATTTTTAATTAAAGCCTCTGCAACACGGCCTTACAATGAGCCTGAGCTTTTCTCTAGCGTCAAGTTCGAGAACTCACGACTGATCACAGAAGGCGTGGTTGTGTACGAGGCAAAACACGTCGTGGGGTAATGGGGAGTTGAACCAAGCGTTGGAGGCCCCCAAGAAGTTCGGGAAACCCAAAGCAACACGCTTGCATGCGGCGATTTTAAGAAAAGGGTCTCCTCTAACGGCTAGCTGGCAGCCGGTTGTCGGATGCGCGGAGTCCGATGTTGGGAACTTTGGGCTTGGCGTCGCGGCAGATATTTCATCGCCGCTATCGTTACAGTCGCGAATGACAATCCCATACACTTTTCACCACACCGTAATCCCCTTTCGCGTATGTGGAAGTTTGTATCCGTGTTGACTGCCATTTAAGCGATCGATGATCAAGCTACCTGACACGGCGTCAGCCGATTTTTGCGCGCAGGTATCGTCACTCTTCGGCCGCTTGCCGCACCGAGCGCGAACTGGCCGGCGGCACCGGGACCGACGTCAGCGGCAGGTCGGCGCACATCGCGGCAGATACTTGAGCATCGCTTTGAAAATCACAACTGATTACACTACATTGCACAATTTTTCACCACAGTAACATCTACTTTCGCGAATGTGGAGCTCCTTTTCCGCGATCAGAGTGATTTTAAAAAGTGGCAACAAGGTGTTGCTGTCGTTACCTGCGTCGGTTCGAGCCGCCGGCGGGCAGGCACGGCGGACGTGGGTGTGCCGCGCGTTTCTGCTAACTGTAAACGCATCATGATTTCCTGCTTCACTTATTTCTTACGAACGACAAGCGAAATATAGAAATTTAGCTCGGTGATCGTCGTAGCCGAGCTAAATGTTGATTGGGCAAACGAGCCGCAGCTTACGCTTACACCGGGTTCGGTCCCATACGTCCGCATACACCACCACGCTCAAGTCGTTTGCGGGCAGCCTGCTACGGTTGACACGGTTATAAAGTCCCTATGAGGTCAAACAACGCTTCACGCACTGATAATTAACTTCAAACGTTGAAAGCTAACTCGAAAATAAACTTAGAAAGCCCGTCCTAAACGAAATGTCTCGCGCTGCAAGCCAACTACGCAGCAGGTAGAAGCGGGGATCCTGCAAGTGACGTCAAAACGATCGCCGCGCCGGCCTCTCCGGTGGTGGCCCTCGCGGCCAATACCTGCGGCGGAGAACATCCAGGAAATATATTTCTGCTGTGCCGCTGTTAAAACCCGCATGTTGACCAACCCAAAGAAGGTGGATTTCATTCACATGAGGGGGCGAAGTTATTGACACGTGCATTGAGAAGGGTAGCTTTAGGGTTAGCAAGCGCTAAGCAGATTGAAAGCGACTCGGGAATTGTAGCCCGAGAGACAATCGATGCATACAGCGTTTGTAGACTGAAGACAATTGCCGAGAATTCTGCACAGAATATATTAGTAACATCAATCAGACGGACAGCAAACTAGTTAAGGTTAAGTTAAATTGATACAGATGCCGTGAGGCATCTGTATCAATTATAGCTCTTGCCTACATGGATCACAAATGGTTTTGGAGGCGGCCATGTGGGGTATTTATAACAGCGAAGCTATTCTTGGCCGAGGATTTCAAGGGACGAAATGTGTTTACGTGGTCCCAGCAATGCGGAGACGGCATAACATAACGAGGAAGTTAGCATGCCAGAAGTACACATGCAGAAAGCTAAAAGAATGATTGAACGATACAGTTAAATAGGCAAAACGTTTCTAAACTACCACACCCGGCGGCAATGTTTGTACTTGTACCGAAGCAAAAAGAAAACAAAGCATATATGAGGCAAGGAATCAGTACATAAGGGATATACGAATTGTTGTTTCAATTAAAAAAGCACGGCTTCTTGATTGTCACAAAAACACGCCGTGAAAAAAACAAAAAGCGCTCGTGTCGCCCTCTCGCGGCTGTGTCCCAAGTTCAGGAGTAACGAAAGGTTCCACTGGATCGCGCGAGCAGAGGAACACGACAAAAATGAATTGGTGCGAACGGGAATCGATCTACTGGGGTAGGGAATTAGAGGAAGCTTTGCCTTGCGACTAGGGAACGCCAGGCACCTTGCAGTTAACATGAGCGTTCGCGACGCGAAGTCAGTGCAGCCGGGCTAATTTGTTTGGGAGGATTTACGCAAGTTTATAACAGGCGAGGAGTACTGCCATCAAGAAGCGAAAGTCACACCCGAAACGTTCAAATAAAGATATTTAAGGAGGTATTTTATGGCAGTATAATCTGGGCACTGGTGCGCAGAAACGAAGCAGACAAATAAAGATGTACTGCAACGTAATACCCCAGAGTCACAGACGGTCATAAAGGTTTCCGCGGTAAGTATGCGAAGCCTATTTAACAGAGGAGGAACGCGCTTCCAATACAGAAGAGCATTAGCTCTACCATGCTGTGAAAACCTTGGCTTTCCAAATGGATGAGACGACGAAGCTAATATAACGCGACCCAGAGACTAGCAAACAACCAAACACTGTAGTAGGGCGAACGCCCATTCTGTATATCATAATAATGAGAGAGATAAATAACTTATCGTATTCGGTAGGAGCCAGGACGTAGTGGCGCTTTTTATGACCAGGGCCCCAGACTCCGGGACAATTGCTCTGACAATGTGTCGGCTCTGCTCGTCCAGTGCCTCACTGCACCGCTTCTTTGTTCTTTGTTGAAGAGGATCTCTGAACCTTCCCTTCTGTCTATGACTGAGATGCCTCAACATATCGGGGCTCCTGCCAAGCTGGCTGTTGTATATTATAGTTCCAAGGTATTAAAAAAAGAACGTGAGAACTGGTGTACATTCCGCAAATGAGGCAATATTGTGTCTGATGAACTTTGTTTGTTCTTGTTCTAATTAGATAACCAGTCCTGCACGAGAGAAAAAGTGAAAGAGTGCGCTAAAACTGGGCACACGTGCGATGAGCCCACAGGAGAGTGCACCTGCGAACCTCCGAAGATGATGGAAGGTGACACATGCAGAGGTAAGCGGTTGTGACGCAGCTATCCTGCAAACTCGTCCCGGGTACCGCCAATTGATTTTGTTCTTAAGTCAGCATTTCTGGGGTAATGTCGAGAAGTGTGTTGGCGTGAAGCAAAGATGCGAAATAGTGCGGAGAGGCTGAACCGCGCATGCACCTCCGCATTACAGGGTTTAATTCGTGCCATCTTGAAGGCTTTGCTTTGTAACGTGAGCGCGATAAAATTGCCCAAGGGCCCCTCTTTTCACTTCATTTTCTGGGCAGTATTACACTGTCTCCACTGCGGAAGGTGAACGTTGCTTCAAAAACGGTGTCTTGGTAAGAAATCTTTAACCTGGGCTGCCAGCATTAAAGTGTGTTGCGTGTCACCTATACTAGCTTTCTTAAGATTTTTCTATCTTCTGAAGGCCGTTAAGGTACATCTTACCATAATTGAAATATCTGCACTCCCTATATCCGTGCGAATGCTCACATTACGAGGACGCATATTGAGTGGTTCAAAATAGCGCATTATTACTCATTAGAACATACCACGATATAAAACATATCATTCGAGCCCCTAAGCACCTCGCTTGTTATCGCAATGTGAGCGTTATAAAATAAGCCTAGAGAGAGAACTAACGATTTATTGTAGAGGTTAGCTCCTACCCAAGAAGGAGCTGGCTACTCTGAATATTAGAGTAATTGAAACGTACAATGATTGTCACAATGAACCACGAGGTTAAAACTAGGCAAAACAGCACATAAGACAAAGAGAGAGAGACCCACGACAAGAACTAAGCTGTCTTAGAAAGAAAGACAATGTCTTAGAAAGAAAGACAACCTTTATAAGAAAACTAAAAAAACAACCATTTAACTCGCGTCTGCCAGCTCGCTACAAAACGTACTCTAAAGTATTGTGCAAGCTGCTCAAAGACGCTAAAAAATTTTCTATGACAGCGAAATCACCAGTGCGGGGAATGACGTGCGTCGGTGAATCCTTCCGTAACAAAAATAAATTGAGACAACAGTACATTTGACAACCCATCTGACATCGCAAACGCTTTTCTAGATTCTTTCACACCCAACCGACCAGTTCCGCCTGAATCGCTCAACACGAATTTTCCACGTTTCCCTCACAGTTTTTTTCTTTTACCCACTTCGCCTGAAGAAGTGTATAGGGTTATTCACAATTTGAACGACACGGGTCCGGGATTAGACAACTTGAAGCCCTCATATATCAAGTTGATTGCGCATCTCGTGTCTGGAGCATTCGCCCACATTGTAAATCTTATCTTTAAGACTGGTGTATTTCCATCCGTTTTGAAAAACGCCAAGCTAACACCGGTGTTTAAGAAAGGGGACAGACTTCACATATCAAACTACCGCCCCATAGCCGTATTATCTTTCTTTAGCAAAATTATTGAAAAGCTACTTGTTCTGAAGCTCACAAGTTATATATCAAAATTTAGCTTCCTATCTGCGAATTAATTCAGGTTCAGGGCTGGGTATTCCACTGAATTTGCTTTAATATTTCTAACTGATAAATTTAAACAAGCCATTGATGCGGGATATGTGGTTGGTGCGCTGTTTATTGACCTGTCTAAAGCTTTCGACTCTCTGAACCATACCATATTGTTTAAAAAAAATTAAATGCAATTGGAATTACCGGCCCTGCTCTAACCCTAACAAAAAGTTATTTAATTGATAGGAAACAAACCGTATGCATCTCTGGTACTTACTCTGAATTCAAATAAACAAATATGGGCGTGCCACAGGGATCTCTTTTTGGTCCTCTTTTATTTTTAATCTTTATCAATGATCTCCCGCAATGCCTTAAATTTTCAACTGGTGTACTTTATGCTGACGATACCACTATCTTTACAACTGATATGAATTTAGAATCGCTAATTGTGAAGCTTAATGCTGATAGTAATAATTTAGCTGCATGGTGTCGGGAAAACATGTAAACCATTAACTCGTCCAAATCTCGATTTATTATTTTTAGATCTCAACACAAAATATTCCCGGAAAACTCTTCCATCTGCCTAAATGGTACTCAACTTCTTTGCTCGGACTACGCCAGTTTTTTAGGTGTTGAGCTTGATAAACATCTCAAATTTCAAAAACACATCTCTTTGTTAACTAAAAAGGTAGCATATGGAATACGAATATTAATTAAGGTTCGTCCTTATTTTGGGTTGAAGACTCTAATTTCATTGTTTTATGCTTTCATTCATAGTCACATTAGTTATTGCATATCTTCTTGGGGCAATACATACCCGACGCACCTGTCCCCCTTGCAACATATCCAGAATCAAGCCATACGGATTATTACTCATAGTCATTTCCGTTGCAGTTCTGCACCGCTGCTTCGTGCACATAACATTTTATCTGTTTCTAATCTGGTTAAGTATTCTCTTTGCATCATAGTATTTAAATTCTTCAGCGGTAGGCTTCCTATCGAAATTATCACTGCTAACCAGCTTCCACTTCAGAGCTGCACTCGTTTTGCCCTTCATAACAATGTTTTACTTCCTAAAGCTCAAACTAATTATGGTAAACAAGCTGTTCACTTTTCTGCTGCTTACGAATATAACTGTTTGCCTCACTTGACAAAAAGTGCTTCAAATATTTTTCTTTCAAAAATAACTTACGTGCTTATCTTCAGTCAATTTGAGATCATTTTGTTTGCGTTTATCACATGTTTTGTTTGCTTTTTTACTTTGATTGTGCAATCTCAGTTTTGTAATATCTATTTTGTCGGTTTCCAGATAACACTGTGACCATTGTTTGTTAAAACTTTTACTTGTTGATGCTTGTTTTATAGGAGGTCCCCCTGCAGTCATTGACTTCGGGACCTCCTCCTGTATATACTCATTGTATGTTGTTCTTTTGTGTTAAATAAACCACCATCGAATCGTATCGAATCGAAGCACTGCGAGGTTAGAAGAACTACTTTGAAAGGGCACCTACTGAAAGGTAAAAGTCCCCAGGATTAAAAATTAAAATGCATTGCTAGCGTACGCACGCATACACGTTCTTCGACGCATACGCCGACAACGTTGACGACTAGCACTATCGAAAATATATACCGAAAATTAACTGAGTCCATCAACGTTTACCTACAGCTCAGGCATTGCAGTCTTTCGCTTGAGTGGAAGAGTCCTTGATTTTTTTTGGATGATTTAAGAGTATTTATCGAGAAGGGAGGGCTGCTATCATGAAGGAGAATCGCCGTATTGATTCCTACACCCAACGGGGAAATGATGCTTCGTAATAAGGGACTTTGCGGGCAAAGTGATGGCGGCCAGGGCTGCGGAAGAACAGCGCTCGTTCAGAAATAAAGATGGGCTGCAACGTGTTAATCGCAAAGCGAAATGCTTCAAAGAGGTTTCCACGGTTAGTATCCGAAACCTATTTAACCGAGGAGGAACGCGCGTTCGCAAATTAAATGCATGCATTACTTACAATCTTAAGTAACCCCGAGGAGCGGCTAGCAGCTTGGCAACCGATAAGAACCCGACGAGAAGCTTATACTCCGCGGAACCACAGAATTATTAGCACACAGCCAAACTCTAAAAAAGGCCAAACGTATATTCGGCATATAACAATAATGAAAGAGATAAATTACTTTATTATATTCGTTGGGAGTTAGGACGTGGTAGGTGCCATTATGCCTTGGGCTCCAGTCTCCAGGGCACCGGTGACGGATCTGGCGATTGTTCCGCACTGTTCGGCGAAGTCGGCAGTTCACAGTGCCTCACTCCTTCGCTCCGTTGTTGAATAGAATTTTTGCGCCTTCTCTCCTTTATATTACTGAGACCCCTCAAACTTTGTGGACTGCAGTCAGGCTGGCTTTTGTATTTATGCCGAGATATTTTAAAGAAACTACCCGAGGAATAACGCAGTGTTGGTAACTGATAGTGATATTGTGATATTGGGCGCAGGATCTCCCTTTATATACCGGCGGTGGATAAGACCCCCGAAATATACTTCTGGCTACGCCGCTGTTAATATATCCGCGTGCACAGAAACCCAAGCAAAGTGCATTTCAGTCAGATATGGGGACCGGAGTTATTGAAACGTGCATTGTAGGAGTGTATCCTTATAGAACTGTAGCAGTGTAAGAGTTAAGCAGACTGAAATTGAATCTGAAATGGTTACCAGGGACATAATTGATACATACAACGTTTGTAGATCGAAAACAATTGCCATGCTTTCAGCACAGAATATAGGAGTAAAATCAGTTCAGACTGACTGAAAACGACCAGTTAATTAAGGGCGGGGGAAATATGCCTACTGCAATCTTTCCATCACGCCGTGAGGCATCTGCATCCAT
Source organism: Haemaphysalis longicornis (assembly GCA_013339765.2). Classification (NCBI taxonomy): domain Eukaryota; kingdom Metazoa; phylum Arthropoda; class Arachnida; order Ixodida; family Ixodidae; genus Haemaphysalis; species Haemaphysalis longicornis. The sequence goes on along the minus strand of CM023457.1, from coordinate 81,920,729 downwards.
TAATGCTCTTGCCTACATGGAGGCCAAAATGATCTTGGAGGAGGTCATAGGCAGTCGAAGATGTTAATGCGTGGCATTTTTAGCAGCGAAGCTGTTCTTGGTCGCAGATTTCAATTTACGAAATGTACTTACGTGCTCGCAGCGATGTGGAGATGGCATAACCTAACAAAGAGGAGACCATGCGCGAATACCCCTGCAGCAAAGTTAAAGAACGCTTGAACGAGACGCTTATATAGGCAAAAGATTGGTAAACTACTAAGTCTGGTGGCAATACTTGTACTTGTCTATATTGGATCGCAAATACGTGGGCCAGACATCCCGGTGTTTAAATGATCGACTACGGGAGCATAAATGGAATGTAGAGCGTGGACACACGGGGCACCTTAGTGCGCACTGCCGAGATTGTATAAAATGTAAAGAAAGTAAACCTGACTTCAATCAGACTGTAACAATAGCAAGACATCACAACCAGTTAACAAGGGAACTTATCGAAGCTTCTGAAATGGCCCGCCTCGAGGGGGATGCATGCGTGAGCAAGCCATCTGTGACTCTATCACAAAAGGAACTTTCGTATCTGAACATACGAATCTGAACGCACGTGTCGCACAAGCTGATGTCGAACAAATATTTTTATCGTTTTTCGGTTTTCGTGATTTTGTTTTATCGTTGTTTTACCGTATTCCGATTTTATCATGCGTGTCTTGGGTGTGCGTGGCGTGACCTCAAGAATGTACCGGTGTGCGCACGATTTCTGTGTATATATTTGCCTTCTTTTTCTAATAAATCTTAGTTGGAAGTAGCGCGTGTCCCTGTGCCTATCGTCGTCCCTCGTTTTACGTTTTGCGCTTTGAACGGTCTAGCTATATTGTCGAGAAAAAAAAAACATTAAGCATATTAGAGGCAAGAAAGCAGCACATAAGTAATAGTTGCATTTTGTTTAAATTAAAAAAAAAAACATCGCTTCTCGATTGTTAAAAAAATACGCCGTGAAAACTAACAGCGTTCGTGTCGCCCTCTCGCGGCTTTGTCCCAAGTTGAGAAGTAACAAAAGATTCCCGTGATCGCGCGAGCAGAGGAACACGACAATATTGAATTGGTGCGAACTGGAATCGATATACTGGCGTAGAGAAATTATACGAAGCTTTGCCTTGCGACTAGGGAACGCCAGGCACCATGTAGTTAACATGAGCGTTCTCGACGTGAAGTCAGTGAAGCCGGGCTAATTTGTTTAGGAAGATTTTGGGAAGTTTATACAGAGGCGAGTACTGCCATCAAGAAGGGAAATCATACTGAACGTTCAAATAAAGATATTTAGGAGGTATTTTGGGCAGTATAATCTTGGCACTGGTGCGCAGAAACAAAACCGACAAATAAAGATGTACTGCAACGTAATACCCCAGAGTCACAGACGGTCATAAAGGTTTCCACGGTAAGTATACGAAGCCTCTATTAACAGAGGAGGAACGCCGCGCTTCCGAATACAGAAGAGCATTAGCTCTACGATGCTGTGAAAAGCTTGGCTTTCCAAAAGGATGAGACGACGAAGCTAATATAACGCGACCCAGAGACTAGCAAACAACCAAACACTGTAGTAGGGCGAACGCCAATTCTGTATATCATAATAATGAGAGAGATAAATAACTTATCATATCGTTAGGAGCTAGTACGCTGGTGGCGCTTTTATGTCCAGCGCCCCAGTCTCCGGGGCGATTGCTCTGACAATGGGTCGGCTCTGCTCGTCCAGTGCCTCACGCACCCGCTTCTTTGTTCTTTGTTGAAGAGGATCTCTGAACTATCTGAATCTTCCCTTCTGTCTAACTGAGATGCCTCAACATATCGGGGCTCCTGCCAAGCTGGCTGTTGTATATTATAGTTCCAAGGTATTAGAAAAAGAACGTGAGAACTGATGTACATTCCGCAATTGAGGCAATATTGTGTCTGATGAACTTTGCTTGTTCTTGTTCTAATTTATAACCAGTCTGCCCGATAGAAAAAGTGGAAGAGTGCACTAAAACTGGGAAGACGTGCGATGAGGCCACAGGAGAGTGCACCTGCGAACCTCCGAAGATGATGGAAGGTGACACATGCAGAGGTAAGCGGTTGTGACGCAGCTGTCCTGCAAACTTGTCCCGGGTACCGCCAATTGATTTTGTTCTTAAGTCAGCATTTCTGGGGTAATGTCGATCGAGAAGTGTGTTGGCGTGAAACAAAGATGTGAAATAGCGCGGGGAGGCTGAACCGCGCATACATGTAAGCAGCAACACTTTACAATTTTCAAGTAAAACAGACTATTTCCAATGTGCTGCTATAACCCTTGAAAAAGTGGTCATATACATATATGCGCAACTGGATTGATTTATTTATACAATATTTTGAAGTAGTGTTAATTATTTATTGTAGAGATTAGCTCCTACCCAAGAAGGAGCTGGCTACTCTAAATTTTGGGAGTAATTCATACGTACAATGGTTGTCATAATACCTTCCGCAATGGCTCAGTGGCTAAGGCATTTTGCTGCTCAGCTGCTTAGCCCACGTACGCGGGTTCGATTTCCGGCCGCGGCAGCCGCTCTCCTAATGGAGACGGAAAGCAAGAATCCCTGTGTTCGAGATTTTGGCGCACGATACAGATCCAAAGGTGGTCAAATTATTCTGGAGCCCTTCACTACAGCGCACGTCATAACCTGTGTCGTTTCCGCGTGTTAAAAAAAGAAAGGTTGTCATAATGAACCACGAGGTTAAAAGAAGTACATTGAAAGGGCAACGGCTGAAAGCTAAAATTACCCGGAAATAAATTTAGTGTTATTCTTTTTCTACATCCTGTAATCATTGGCAAAATACCAATTTTAAGTGTAAGCAGCAAGACTTTTAGGGTTTTCAATTCTTAAACTGAATATTTCCAATATGCAGGTGTGACGCCTGAAAAGTTGGTTATATAATGCAAGCGCTAACTGGATTGATTTATTTATACAATATTTGTAATAGCGTGCCGAGATTTTTCAAATTGGCTGTCTCTGCTGAACTGACATGCGCTACATTCATTGCGTAATCAGCTTGCGAGATACTTCGCAGAGAAATGCAAGATTTATTTCATGTGTGAGCAATGTGACAGTCATTAGCTATTTTATGCTACTTCTGAGTTCGTCGTTCTCACTCTCCTTAACAACCATGGGGATGTAGTAGTAGTGTATTCAGCTGCTCAAAGACTATGTGGCGGGGCCTGATTTTAAAGAAGCGAAGCCGTGCATCTTTGATATTGTACAGACTACGCCTCGAGCCTAAACATCCCTGGAACATATAGTAGCAGCCTGTGTGTATATAATAATCATTCCACCGTCAGCTACGGTTGAATGCGAAGTTCGGCACTTTAATTGCTTGTGTTGCCAATTCCTAATTTTTGTAGGCTATTCATACGCCACTTTGGTTTTTCTTGTTCCGTTGCTGGTTTGTTCCACACCGAAGCGCTAAATTGTCCTCTGTCTGGAATTTTCATGGCATTTGTGGCATCACATAGAACTTCGTCTGGCACCCATTTTCGTTTTATTTAAGATGTTTTTTTCCCTGTCTCCTCCAATCTACTTTAATTAACTGGTTTCCATTTTCTTCGGTTTTACCGCAGTATTGGGATATGAGGAAATCGTAATTCTACTGCTCAATTAACACAAATCCATTTTCGGCCAGAAAACCAAAGCGGGGGGTGGTTAAAGGTGTCCCTAAATAGGCTTCCGAAGGCAGCCATTTCAATCGCGCAATCGCTAGAGTAGCCCTTTCACTGACAACATACACCAAATGTTTTGCACCTTTGCCTAAGGCAGGGGCCGCACAAACACGCACAAAAGATCCTTTATTTCTTCCTTGGTTGCTTACCGCTTCCTCGCCGCCATGCTCCCCACGCTCTGACTGGCGCAGGCATAATGCTCTGAGCAGTCTGTATGACGCACGGAGCACTGAAAGTACAGCGCCGATATTGTTGGCCCTTTTAAATGCTGCATCCAATCAGCGTTCCCAACTCTGGGGAAACGCGGATGCGGTTTCGCGGAGAGCGGCGCTCCGGCACCGGCGGCAAGGCGTATCTCAGTAGGGGACGAATTGTCGATCGTCGCCAGTCTCCACACGAGCTCAGCTGAGTTTGTGGATATAACACGTCGTTTACAAGATACGAATAATGCTGAAAGAAAAAACTGGCTCCAATCCATGCTGGGAAGGTGGTTGGAAAGCAAAACTTTAAGCGACACCCAGAACAATTGCCCATGCGACGTCTCCTGAATTCACACACTGTGGCTGTACAAAGACTGAAACCAGAGATTGTGCCAGGAGTTACCTCGAATTTGCGGGGGTGGCGTCCCGAACGCACACAGCAGCGTCGGCCACGGCCGGGCTAGAGCGGCGGACGCCGCCGCTGTAGCCCGGCCGTGAGTCGGGAGAATGAAAACGGAGAGGATCGTCTTCCGAAGGGTCAGACAGCGGAACCTAGTCATCCCGATGTGCTAGATTGGGGCTGCAGCACCACGCGACACAAGCGCAGACACCGAAACAACTCGGCATGTGAGCTTAGTGATTCCCATTTATACCGATTTACACGAGCTACTTTAGCTAGTTTGAGAATTGCGAGAAAACTGATGGAGCTTTCATAATCGCTATTTTTCAGAACCAGTTGCTACTCTCGCCTTTTGTAATACCTCTCAAAACACAACCCTAATTGGTATTCACCAATTCAGAAAACGGAGTCCCCTTCGTGGAAAGCAGTGCGCAAAAGTTAGCGTTTGTCTAGCGGCCAGATGTCTGTATGTAATTTGTACATTTTGTTTTCCCGCGATGCAAACCAATCCTTAACGTATGTTTGCCATACCACCACTCAATTCCGTAGGGTGCGGGTTACCCTGGAGGTGCTGTCGAACAAGTTAATCAAGCTGTGTGAAGGCAGCGCGCAATGGAGGCGAAGCTACGCGAAATTAAGCGCAAAACAACCGTCGCTAAAGCAGACGGCAAAGCCGTACCGCCGATGCCGCGTCCCGCGAAAAGGCACTTGTGCGCGGGGAACACTGGATATTCGTCGCTCAATCTACTGTGTGCCCTTGATTTAAACACTCCGCCCCCCTATACCCCTACCTCCCCTCCTACGCGGCCCCTCTGCTGCGGTGGGAGTTTGTAGCCCGCACGCCACGAAAGAACCTTTGGCTGGTAGAGCTAGGAAGCGTTGCTTTAAAACACGGAGCGTCTATGCAGGTGGAAACGTCGCTATACGCGCGACCGCGGCAAGCACCTGCCTCCGCGGTTGACAAGGAGCCCACTGTGCGGTGTATGCGCAATACGGCATACACAGCACTAGCTAAAACTTGTCACAGCCCCCCAGAGCGGGACTATTGCTGAAAAGCAGTCTTAAATGTGTGAGAGGGGGTGATAGTGCAGTGAAAGATTGCGCTGGTGATCGTCGCCAGCGCGGCCTCGTAAAGCGGTGTCTGAATAACTGCGGCGATGCTAAGCTTTTTCTCCGACCTCGGAGAGACCATTTCGCCGTGACCGCGCCGTATGGAGGAACGCTAGCGGGGCGCTAGTCGTTGGTGGCAATCTTCAAGTGCTGTCGTGAACAAGCAAGTTGTGTTTGGAAACCCTATCTGGCCTTCAAGGCTTGTTTCCGCTATTATACAACTGATGTGCCGATGTGGGCACGGCCGAAACGAGGACCCGGCCGAATGGCAGTTCGATGCGGGCCGAACACCGACCGGTCCCGCTGAGCGGTAGCGGCTGCAGTAGGCGGAGATTGGCTGTCGTCTGCTAAAAAAAGCGTGTCATAACGCTGAGCGGAGCCAACGGCTGCGCGCAACTCGAACCAGCCCCGTTTCTCTGGGTGATGTTGAGCCTGGCCGGTGACGTCACAGCTTCCTCAGTGCTTTAGGCGCGGAGAGAGGGAAAATGGTCCATGCCTAATGTAGGCCCTTTTAAAGCAAAGCTTTCTACCTCTACCAGCCAACGGTTCCTTCGTGGCGTGGGGACAAGAACTCCCAACGCGGCTGGGAGGCGGAGGGTGCTTTTCACTCACGGAGCACAGTAAAGATGGCGCGGCGATAGCGTTCGCCGTGCTCACTCCGGCGGGTGCGTCCATAGAGTTTCTTACAATATACACTAGAGAGGAATAGCGTCTATGCGGCTCACATTCAGGCCGTCTGTGTAGTCATGACCACTATTACATCATGCGCTCGCCTTAGTTTCATTATTCGCTTGTATTTAAATGCTTTAGTGACCGCCAATTTAAGCAAAGTATCACAAAAACATGAAGTGTGTAATAGCGCAAGTGGAAAATAAAACAGGCGGTTTGAAAATAAGGGAAAAGGTAGTAATGCGTATTTTTTCCGGAACGTTTGTGCCTGCTTTTGCAGGCAAGGTGTAGTTATGAACAATGGTAATATTTGGGGGGGAAACTCATTAGACACTCTTATTTTATTATTTTAACATTATTTCAAATAATAAGTCGTTTGAAGAGTTCGAAATTTTTTGAACGTGCCTATGAAAACGTTTCATTCGTGGGCACCCGACCGTCAGCTACAGTTTAACAAGAAAAAAGAAAACGTGGCGTTAAACAGTCGTGGACGATGACAACATAGGAAGGATTCAGGCGCCCGTATCTGTCTTCGTTGAAGTCGTTTTTTTTTTTTTTTTCGTCGGCTTCAAATTTCGCGGCGGCATATTACCCGCTCAGACTTACGTCCTTCGACTGCGGCATGACCAACGTCAGGTGCGATCACGCACTGCCTGCTTTTTCACCGAACACGGCTACCATATAAACAGGGAGGATTTCGGCTTTCTCGTAAACGTGTTAATGAATAGTGAAGAACGCAAATCCCCAAAAGCGCTTAAGAATCCCTTTGTCATGCCAAGGCCAAGCCAAAAGGTGGGTCTTTCCATAAACCCCCACGACGACATGGATTACCAGGCGCAGTTTCCTCTCTATTATACTTACTTAGAAACTCTATTGGTGCGTCGACAGCAGCCTGCCGCCGGGTTTGTCGTCTGCTTTAACGAATGTGTTGGGCCTGTTTTGGAGAAGCTTAGCGTCCATTGCGTGCTTACTTTGTACGGCTTCAATAACGTGTTCGACCGCACCTCCTGGGTAACCCGGACCCGACGGAAATAAGTGGCCGTACGGCAAAAATATGTTAAGGATTGGTTTGTAGGGCGGGAAAACCAAATGCAGAGACCACTTACAGATATAAATCTTGCAAATACAATAAGACTGATTCGTGCTGCCCTTGCAGCTTCAACAATCTACGGAATTTTACGGCGGCTAATAAAGGCGTTGTCTCAATGACATCGACAACAGGCCCGGAGAGTGCTACCCTTGCCAGTGAATCTGCGGTTTCAGTAAAGGTGATTCCCGCATGCCCAGGGACCCAAAGAAGGTCAACTTCAGTTATATGAGGTGGCAGAAGTGATCGAAACGTCCGTAGAAGAGGTGAGTCTTTAGGAGAAGAAAGGGCTAAGCCTACGGATAGTGAATCTGTAATTATAAGTGGAGACGATACCGATATGTCAAGCTTTCGTAGTGCCAAGACAATTGCCAAGAATTCCGCATAGAATATAGGGATAAAATCCACCAGACGAACCGAAAAGTACCAATTTAGGGAAGGGGAAACTATACCTATTCCGGATTTTTCATCTCGTTGAGAAGCATCTGTATATATGATAGTAGCTTGCTGAATTGAGGCCAAATGATCTTGTAGGATACCATTGAGCAGTCGGGCAGGTAGCATTTTAGCATTTTGGGGAAAGATGTTCCGGAAGTTGACCGTTATCGTATGACCCCTATCAAGAGATGGAAGTACGTTATTGAGCGCAACCCCTAATGGAGACACCAAGCTTTGTGCTAGAGTAACTTGCGGTCGATAGGACCTGGGCCACTGGGCCGCCAGAAACACAGCTGGCTCAGCTACAAAGATAAATTGTGCCCTGTTAACCCCCGCGCCATAGGCTCTCAGGAAAGTATCCAGAGTGAGTATTCGAAATCGGTGTATCAGAGGGGGAACTCGGGTCAAAATAAAGTAACGCATTAGCTGCATTTTTAGGTAGCCCTAAACAGCAGCGAAGAGCCTGGCGTTCCAGAAGAACTAGGCGATGGAGCTTATACGTAGCAGCACCCGAGAATAGAACACACCCGAACTCTAAAATAGGCCGCACGTACATACGGTATATCATCAGAAGAGATTAACGGCGCATTCCCCTCTTTTATGGCTGAGGCGCCTCAACATGCCAACAGCACGTGCTCCTTTAGTAGCTATACGCTCTATATGTGGACTCCAGTCAGTTGGGTGGTGTATACTACCCCAAGGTATTTTAAAGAATCAACCTGGGGTATGATGTGCTGACGGTAACAGAGAGTGATATTAAAGGAAAAAGTGGACTGAAAAGCTAGCACAGAGCATTTCCTGGCATTTATTACGAGAGAGATGCTGTCTAACCAGGAATCTAAAGTATTCAGATACGACTGCATTAATACATACAGTTCGTGTATGTCAGAAGCGGACGCGAAAACGCGATATCGTCGGCATAAACATAAGTCTGGACACCCGAAACCACAGGGATCGAGCTTAACAGGATATTAAAAAGAACCGGCGAAAGGACAGATCCCTGTGGTACACCTCTTTTATGGGAGTGCCGAGAGGAACAAATGTTACCCCTCACACACCAGAACTGCCTGTCCTTTAGGAATTCACACAGCCATGTAATGTATCTAGGGAAATTTAATTCTGCAAGCGAGACATTAACACAGGGTACTCCAGGCACTCGTATGCTTTTGCTATATCCAAGGTCACTAGAGCCGCAACCTGTTTATATCGACGGGCAAGTTGTATACGACTTTCAAGGTCGATGTGGGCACTCCAAATAGAACAAC
>CM023457.1:81882238-81911745 GCA_013339765.2 Haemaphysalis longicornis | reverse complement strand
CGTCGGAGTCCGTCTCTCCTCGACGTCGTTCCCTCTCGCCGATGCGGCGTCGTGCGACTGCCCCGAGAGGAAAACTAATCGCCGCAGCTCCGGAGGCACGAACTTCGGCCCGTTCGAAATGCGAAGCCCTTATCTGTCCCCTGCGAACACGAGTGAAGTAGACGTAGAATGAATCCGCACTTGCGCCTTGGTTGACACTGGAGGTGCGTTATCAGTTATGGACGGAGAGATTTGCCGCCAATTAATAAAAGTGAGGACGGCCAATTTCGCCGCATGTTACTCATCGCCGTAGCTACCTCAGCACCGCGCCACCAACGGTGTAGATGGGTTTATATTTGCCGAAGCAGAGGCAGAGGACGCTCACGAAGGCATTCTCGAAGCAAGCGGGGCCCATGAGGCGGCTGCCCTTCACGCGCTTTCCTCTCGCGGTCCGCAGGCTGATCGATGATTCCCTGTCGGCGGCTAGCACTTTGTGTTCTGGCAGATTTTTTTTTTTTCTTGTTCATTTCGCAGTTGAAGCTGTATTATCGGCCAATCTCCTTGAAGCAAGTAGGAGATCTTGTATCTCTTCCCACTACAATTATTATATATATATGATATAATATATATATATATATAGACTATTCTATATAACAACCCCTGGCGATATATATATATATATATACGCTATTATACGTATCTATCATAGATCTATCGACATACTATAGATACCTTAAAGCGGCGGGACTGCCCACCCTTATTGCCTGGCTGAATTCCTCGAGCCCCGCGCCCCGCTATGAATTCGCTACAATAATAGCTGGGGCGGCCCTCTGTTTTCTGGAGGGCTTGGAAGGCCAGCGGGAGCTTAAGAGCGGGAGTCAACGATGGTCGACGGTTGCACTCTGGACATGTCCGTCGACACTCGAGGGCACGGCCCGGGGATTAAAAAGAGGGGTACCCCATTCACCCCGAGTTGTCTCAGTGGCGCCGGCTCCACCCCCAAGACAGGTTACAATATACCAGTAACATAAATACCCTAAGAAGTGCAGGCAAGAAATAGCCCCGACCGGTATAGTATGGGTCATCGCACCAGGCGCCTGTATTCTGATGCTCGTGGCGACGGTGTCCTCTCTGGCGCTCGTTACCCTCGTTGGTCTTGCCGGCTCATTAACCACCAACACATCATCACATCAATCATCTGGAGGTCGTGGGCTCGAATACCACCCGGCGGCATTTTTTCACCCCTTCCTTTCTGTCCAAAAACTTCATCTCTCAATGACCTACCACATCCTCCCCTTTGTTTTCTGAGGTTTTCTTGACTACCAACTCTTCTATATAATATATATATATAATATATATATATATATAATATAATATATATATATATATTATATAATATAATATTATATATATTATATGAAGCGTGTTTTATTGATTTGACCACCACTAACGAGCAGTTAGAGCTGCGGAGAAGCCGAGGTTCTTCGTGCAAGCAAGCTGTGTCCGACGCGAGACTCGATCGGCCCGTGCCCAAGCGATGCTTCTGCCTCCTCGTCGTCGGGCGTGCACCAAGCCGAATATCCCCAACGGGGAATTGTCCTTGCATGGTTGCCTGTGACAATTACATCAATCGCGTCCATAATCAACGCTACAATATTCGCCCCCGGTGGAAAAGGAGCCATCCTGGCGACTCAAGGTACGAGGAGACCACAGGATCGTAATACTCTTTCAGCCGGTTGGCGTGAACTATCTCGCGTCCACGGTGTCGACGGTCGGGTGCGGGCGCAACCGGTTCGATGAGGTAATTCACTGCTGAAGTTTGCTTGACGACTCTGTAGGGTCCATGATATTTTGCAACAAGCTTCGGTGAGAGACCGGGTGTAGGGCATGGGACCCAAAGCCAGACAAGTGAATCAGGCCTATAGGTGGGAGCCGCGGTGGAAGCGTCGAGATTATGCTTCTGGTGTTGCTGGTGTTCAGATGTGAGCGAGCGGGCGAGCTGACGGCGCTCTTCGGCATTCTTGACTGTTTCCGAATTGGGTGCGAACTCGGTCTGATCTGGGCGATACGGCAAAATTGTGTCAAGAGTGCATGCCGGCTCCCGTCCGTAGAGCAGGAAAAAAGGTGAGAATCCCGTCGTCTGCGTGGCCGTGTTGTAGGCGTACGTGACAAAGGGAATTATCACGTCCCAGTCAGAATGGTCCGACGCCACATACATCGAAAGCATATCACTCAAGGTGCGGTTAATCGTTCTGTGAGACCATTCGTCTGCGGGTGGTAAAACGTCGTAGTTCGGTGAACAATTCCTCATTCGCGCCGGAGGGAATCCATGGCTTCTGACAGGAAGTGGCACCCTCGGTCACTGAGCAGCTCTCGAGGAGCACCATGGCGAAGTATGAAGCGGCGTAACAGGAAGGACGCGACGTCACGTGCCGTGGCAGTTGCTAGAGCAGCGGTTTCTGCATAGCGCGTAAGGTGATCCACTGCCACAATGACCCAACGGTTGCCAGCAGCTGTGCACGGTAGGGGACCGTAAAGGTCTATCCCAATGCGATCGAACGGTCTTTCTGGGCACGGCAATGGCTGCAGCGGGCCCGCCGGGAGTAGGAGGGGATTTGCGCCGCTGACAGTTGATGCATGACCGGATGTACTTGCGGACGAACGTGTACATTCCCCGCCAGTAATACCGTAGGCGAAGCCGCTCATACGTTTTTAACACACCGGCGTGAGCGCAGCTGGGGTCAGCGTGGAAGGATGCGCATATGCCCGTGCGCAAATGGCGAGGTATTACCAGTAACCATTGCGACCTCCTGATTGGTAGTTGCGCCTGAACAGCATTTCGTCGCGGACTGCAAAGTGGGCAGCTTGGCGGCGCAGCGCACGCGATTCTTGAGCAGAGGGCACGCCAGAGAGAAAGTCAATAAGCGAAGCAATCCAGGGGTCCTTGCGCTGCTCGGCTGGCATGTCCGTGATGTCGAGGGACGACAGGCCGGCATCAACAGAAACGGAACACGAGTCTTCCGCCGGTAGGGGGGAGCGGGACAGAGCGTCAGCGTCTGAATGCTTCCGGCCGGAACGGTACAGCACACGGATGTCATGCTCTTGAAGTCGCAGAGCCCAGCGACCAAGGCGGCCAGACGGGTCTTTGAGCGACGACAACCAACACAATGCGTGGTGGCCGTCACAACGTCAAAAGGACGACCGTACAAATATGGTCGAAATTTTGCAAGCGCCCATACGATGGCCAAGCACTCCTTTTCCGTGACCGAATAATTTAACTCAGCTTTTGTGAGCGTACGACTGGCATAAGCGACGACATAATCGTCAAAACCAGCTTTTCGTTGGGCAAGCACTGCACCAATTCCGGCGCCGCTGGCATCCGTGTGGATTTCTGTTGGCGCGGTCGGGTAAAAGTGTCGCAGAATAGGCGGGGAAGTAAGGAGTCGCCGTAACTTTGCGAAGGCTTCATCGCAATCCCTCGACCAAGCGCCAATACCGCTTTCCTTGCCGAGAAGCGCCGTCAAGGGCGCAATTATGGCGGCAAAGTTGCGAATAAAGCGGCGGAAATACGAACATAGTCCAATAAAGCTCCGTAGAGCCTTCATGGTGGTCGGTTTAGGGAACTCGGCGACCGCGCGAAGTTTGGTGGCGTCGGGAAGAATTCCCTCCTTCGACACAACGTGGCCCAGTATGGTCAACTTTCGCGCCGCAAAGTGGCATTTCTTCATGTTGAGTGCAATCTGGCTTGGGCAAGGCAAGTCAAACGTGCTCCAGGCGCCTCAAATGAGTGTCGAAGTCGGGAGAAAAAACGACTATGTCATCGAGATAACATAGACACGTTTTCCACTTCAGGCCGCGCAAAATGGTGTCCATCATCCTCTCGAACGTGGCAGGAGCGTTGCACAGGCCAAACGGCATGACGTTAAATTCATACAGGCCGTCAGGAGTGATGAACGCCGTTTTCGCGCGATCGGCCTCCGCCATGGGTACCTGCCAATATCCAGACCGCAGATCAAGGGAAGAAAAAACTCGGCGCCTTGTAAACTGTCAAGGGCATCGTCGATCCGTGGTAAAGGATAGACATCCTTCCGCGTTATTCTGTTCAGACGGCGATAATCTACGCAAAAGCGGATGGAACCGTCCTTTTTCGTTACAAGCACCACGGGAGACGCCCAGGGACTGTTGGAGGGCCGAATTACTCCCCGCTCGAGCATATCGTTCACTTCTTCGTCAATAGTGCTGCGCTCCTTCGGCGACACCCGGTAGCGTGTTTCCAAACGCTTCGCTGCCAGAGCACGCACGTGACATGTGTGATGTCACTGCGCGCGCTATTCTTTTAGGCTCCTGCTAAAACAAACCCACCGTTCTGGCTCTGTAGCCTTGACGTAGAGCACTGAGTGCTGGCGCTGACGCCTTGGGTTCGAGCCCCAGCAGGTCTGTCTCGTGGGTTGTTTTTTTTTTTTAATTGCGTATATTTTCCTAAATATAATTTTTTTTTAAATCTCAAATCTACGCTTTGTTTTTGTTAATAATGGTGATTTGGTATGTTTTAGGTCGCTTTAGGCTTGGGCGCAGCCAATGATCCACGTTGAATTACCGTTTACATCGCGAGAACAGAATGTCACGTGGTGCTCTGGTGCAGCGAAGCATTTGGAAATACGCCACCCGGTACGGTCGTTGGCGCAGTGGTGCATGCGATCCGGTGTCGATGGAGTGAGCAACTGCAGATGTTCGGCCCAGTGGTGCCTTTGCGCCGTCAAAAGAAGAGCGGAACCGATATAGCAGAGCGAGGAGCCTCACTCGTTGTTCTGATCTGAGGGTAGGATCGATCGAAGCGCCAATGTCCGTAGGCGACAGGTCTGGTGCTGGTGCTGACGCCACAAAGCCGACACAGAATGGGACGCTAGGAACGCGCCTTATATCGTTGACTCATTCATCAAATTACTGCTGACGAGCACTCTCTCGTCAGCAGTTGCCACAAGTGCAACAAACATTACGTAACGCAAACTACTTAAACGTCGTGCGCCCCCGGAAATGCTCTGCATTTGATCGTGCCCCTCGCGAGGGGGATGCTTTCACTGCGTCTTCTCTCGGTCGCGGGACCGTGGCGCCATCTGGCGGAGGCGCGGCACAAACTCGTGGCACTTTCTTGAAAAAGCGCCTCGAAAGCCGCGGCACATATGAAATAGGGATGACGCGCTTTCGAGGCAATCCGCCGACGCGGCTGCTTTGTGTACAGACTCGGCGGCGAGCGTCCCGGGATTCTGGTGCCGACCGAACCCCATTCTCGTTCACTGCGTTTCTCCGGTTTTTCAAGACGCGGTGTAGCTTTTTTCAAAGATGCCTATATCTACACATCTCGAATTTACGATAAACTGGAACCGTGTCTTTTTAGCGGCGACGCGAGGCGTAGACGGACGGCCATGAACGACCGTCTGAGGATAGCTAAATACAGTTTCGCTTTAATAAAAGAAAGAACAGATGACGAGAACGATCCGTGCTCCTACTCGTACGCGCAAAATTGCGTACACACGCAAGAGACAAAGCTTCCCTTAGCCCGGTGGTAACGCTTCGTAGGATGACTTGTCTTCGTTAGGGCTTGACGGCATGAAAATAAACTTGTATAAAAACGATATTTACCGTGGGTGCAGTATCAGTGCGCTGACTTCTTGAACTGACGTGCCCCGAAACCGAAACTGAGTGGGCAAAAAAAAAAACAGTAAACTGATAAAGTTGCCTCATGGTTTAAAAACATACAATTTCGACGTAGCTTTATAACTTGAGCAAGTATGGGGCAAATTGCTTGGTATCTTAGTTTCAATATAACGTCTGACTGAAAACGGCATTTGTAATTTTGCGTGTGGCCGTTGTCTTAATTTTCCGCGCCACGCCGCTAGCGTCGCAAGCGCGGTCTTTTGCGCACAAACTCAAACTTTCGAACAATGACCGCGCGTGTTTTGAACGAAATATTTTTCAAAAACTTTGTTTACGTGTGCTCTGTATCGACACCAGAAGACAAGAAGGGACCTAGATATACAAAGCTGGACATTTTGTTCACCGTTTTGTCGATCTTGACGTTTTTCTCCGATATCGCGACAGGTAAGTCCTCAGCCCGGCCGGGTGATCGTTACAACAGCGCAGCGATGTTTTTTAAACGTCATTTCTCTAAAACGTGATAGCGGTGCTAGGATTCTGCATCGTAATGTGCAAGTGAAGCACTACGTGAACTGTGCATCTAACGTCTCTTACCGATAGCTCGTTAAATTTCGAACGGTCGGGGTGAGGCAAGCCTTGTTGTCAAGTGGCATCATCGAAAGAAAGTCAACGTCTGTTGCTCGCCTGAAAGTA
This sequence comes from Haemaphysalis longicornis, assembly GCA_013339765.2. Lineage (NCBI taxonomy): Eukaryota > Metazoa > Arthropoda > Arachnida > Ixodida > Ixodidae > Haemaphysalis > Haemaphysalis longicornis. The sequence continues at coordinate 81,905,418 of CM023457.1, read as the reverse complement.
GATATTAGTAAAAACATTTTCACGAGCGCTTGGGTGCCCATTCGATGGGAAAATTTCGCAGCTGGTTGCGGCTTTCCTGTAAATATTGTCAACGCCAACGCCCAAAACATTTGAAACTGGCGTGCGAAACGAGCCGAACTAGTTTCAATGTGCAGCGGAAAGCGAGTGAAGTTCAAAATGTGTTTGCGCACTTATATATGTGGCGTGACATGACTTGCATCGGAAATCTATTTCACTTTTCTTTGTTGCCCCCCCCCCCCCCCCCTTCTTTTTTTTTTTCTTTTTTGTTCCGCAGACGTGATCGTGGTCACCCACTACGCCCTAGCGAGACTATGGGTGTACGCCGGCATGACGCTGTTTTTCGTTCTGATGCCTTCGGTCGTGGTGAATATCTTCAGTCTCAGGTGGCACATGCACGACAAGCGCGTCTCCAAGATCATTTGGGTCGCCAACGTGTTGCAGTTCGGCGTACTGCATAGGTGAGAAGACCGGCTGTTTCACTTTAGCGTCGTCAGAAGTCAAACTGGGTTGTTGCAAACCCACGCGGAGGGGAGAAGGGGGTTGCGTTCGCCGACTTCTTATCACTGTATGAGAGGAATGCCGCCACGGGCCGGGCCGGGAGACGGCACTCGGAGATAAGATAGGTTATGTTTGACTGCGGCTGTAAAAGGCGAGACAAAAACATAAACAAAGCGAAGCGTTCCATATGTGGCATTGCTCCGAGATATGGCAGTTTGAGGAATGGCTGTTGAGTTACTTCGTTCCAGTGGCACACTGTTTTTATTCAGCGCTTTGTGCATTCAACAGTTATAAATTGGCAGTAACGAACAGGCTCTGCTTTCGGGCTTGTTGAAGTTTTTGTACCTCGCAGGAGAACCATACGCTGTCATTTTAGGCATAAGAGCACACTTTAAAGTGCTACACAAGTAGTATGTTCTCAGGACACATATTTCATGTTTGGTCCTGGTTCGTAGCACAGCTGTAGCTGCTTTGAAGTAATTGGTGAAGGTGTTCTCCAATTTGCTGCTACGGCTGAAAAAGTGATCACCATACAAGCAAGCAAGCACTGAGCCATTCATCCCACCTCATCAAGAGGTGGGATGAATGCATGCATTCATCCCACAAATCATGCATGCATGATTTGCGATCTTGCTCGAATGTCATTAACTTGGATATCATGGGATGGCCAAGAAAAAAAACGTCCAAATGATCCGAAGTGTTGAGCTGTCATGTTGAGAAAAAACGCGCGTCAAGATTTTGGCACATGTCAAAGGTCCTCCGGTGTTCAGAATTGATCCAAGCTTTCCACTACGGCACACTTCATAGCCAAGATGTAGCTTCAACGTGTAAAGCCCCAAAATGTGAAAATTTCGTCAAATTGAACAGCTAATGTAAAAAGATTGCCGAGACAATTTCGGAAGGCCTGAAGTTTAATAACGCTTTAATAACCTGGAATTCTGAGTTTGAGTTTTAAATTGTGCGAAGTTCCAAATTGTGCCCCTCCCGTCTGAAGGTACTGGCTGAGCCTTCGGTCCGGGCTGAAGGCGGAGCGCACGCGAGACGCGGACGACTTCCGGGAGCTGTACCAGCACCAGAGCGACCTGTGCATGCTTCGCCTGTTTGACTCGTTTCTGGAGTCAGCACCCCAGCTGGTCCTCCAACTGTACATCATGGTCAACCACGAGGACTGGAACCCCTGGACAGGTCGGTGACTCTTTGTGAGGGAAGGGCAAGTGGACCACAGTCCGAGTAAACAACACACCGACACATTCCCCACCCTTCAGAGTCCACTTTTACACACAACCACACACTACTTTTATCCCTGACCTGGCATATGGATTCAGTGGAACATCTTCTGGTATGAACAGTCATGAACAAATGAAATGCGTATAAACCAGAACACACGAATTTGAAGAATATGGTTCGTGGAAACCTCATAATGATGTGGTTGTGGTACACTTTCGTACGTCACATTTTCGAACTTTGTTCTGTTATAGAGCCATGTGACAATTTGATTTGCATGGAAAGAAATTTCGCTGTTTGTGTGTTCTGATTCATATTTTTGCATTCGCATTTGATTTGTGCATGAATGTACATGCTTACATTGCAACAACTTGTCTCTGTTTGCTATTTCCTCTGTGCTGGCATAACGTGCAAGGTCAAAGATAATTCGAGATTTTTGCACATGTTTCGCATGTTTCCTATGAATCTCACTTTAGCCACCACTATACACCTTTCTGAAGAGGAAGATTTTAGTTCAGACTATGGCGTATGCTTAGGGTTGTTCGTTTTCGGGTTTTATATATATTTTTTCAATCAGGGGTGGGGGTGTAAAAATTGGGTACTGTTTTTAAAACCGATAGCTGGGGAGAAATTGGGCTTCTTTGTAATAGGAGGTAGCATGAGCTTCCTAACTGTAATGCATTAAAATTTGTGTTTGTTTCAAGCTGGAAATCACAAGGATATTGGGGTTTTCTACCATATGCTCTCTGAAATTTGGCATTTGTTTGGAAATGAATCAGTAATGGCGGCAGTAAAGAGCATTGATAACGTTCTAAGAAATTAAACATTTTATATACACAAAAAGCTGGCCATCGATTTTTTACACATCCTTGTTTACACACATTGTCATCTGCATGCGCAACATGTTGGTCGCCATTCAAGACCTGTCCGATCTTTGAACGTATCTCAGCCGGGAGAAAGCCCTCTCGGCATCACAGCTTCCTCTAGCCAAGCACAACGTCAGTGCAGTATTTGCCAGCCTGTAGCAGCGAGCGGTAGAGTCCTGCCAATACTCAGTTAGTTCGAAAGCTTTGTTTGTGGGGCTTGCATCCAGCAAGTACTGGTTGAGAACGGCGGACCGTCAGCCCATGATTATGCAGATCGTTACATTGAAAAGGTCCATTCAGGGAGAAATCAGGTTTAACCTGATTCTCCTTAAATATGTTTGGGGTTTAAAAATCGGGTATATTCGGGTAAAACCCGAAAACGAACAACGCTACGTGCGCTTGGTGCACAGAAAACATTTCTCCGTATGTGTGTCATGATGCATCGTCGTTGTCCTGACCGTTTTCTCGCTCAATGAGTGATGCAGGGTTATTAGTGGGGTCATGATTTGATATAGAAGAAGTGGTGATGCGCCATCCCGTTTCTCACTAACGTGGAAAGGTACAAAGGGTTGAAGTATGACCCCGTTCTTCAGGGATGGAACAGCGGAGAGGAGTGAGAATGACTTAGGTCGACTCCTTAGCAGGCCCAATGCAGTTGTATGGTTGCTGACCGGCGACCATACTGCCAGTTCATCAGTAAATGCACGTGCTCTTTTTAATGCTCTCATCTTTTCTGATCTTTCATCCTACTTTCATTCTATTCTACCATTTTTTATGAGTGCGTCATTTACGTGCAGAAGTGGGATCACAAGGCATGCATTGACGTTGAGCTTGTACCTTGACCGCGCGCTGTTTTTTCAACTGCCACCGGCATCGTTTAATAGTGCGAGATGAAAAAACCATCATCTGCAGATAGGATGGTGATGATGATCGTGATGATGATGATGTCAATGACGATGATGAATTGTGATGATTAAAAATATTTCCAGGGTTAATACCTCTGCCAAAGAAGTCGGCAATAAGGCAGCATGTAGTGACAGTTTGTGGCTACGTATGCAAACAAGTGCACATTCATGCAGATGCATATACATGCACACACACACATACACACTGTACTGAAATTCTTCAACATTTTTGAACAGCAAGTATTGTTCTGATCTTTTTTCTCTCTTGTTTAACACCTTACTCCTACCCCGAATTATTATTCAGAAGGAGTATCCATCCACCTTAGAATCTACAATCCATAAAGCATGACTGAAGTGCGGTAGAGATCACAGGAGGGGGCAATCTCCTCTCTGCCTTCTGTGGAAAAAAAATTACGATCATCCCCTTTTAGGAAAAATGCAGTTAGAATGTGGAATGTGTCGCTGGGTGGTTGGGCACTAGACGTACGATGTTACTGAGAACTGGGACAACCCGCCGTTTGTCTCTTGGGGAAAAGCATCATACATTGAGACAAATTATACCAGTGGAAATGAAGGTGGAATCGGGCCGGTGACGGCTGTAATCGATGACTGCTAAACCATCCGTCAAAACACGACTTGGTTCAGCTTGAAACAGCTAGCCTTTAGTAACTATGCCAGCTCCGTTCCAGCTGTGAAAGATGTTTTGTTAGGTGAGAAAACACTAGAAATACTGAAAAACTTTCAACTTTTACACTAAACAATCTAAGCAGTAATGCATCAGAGTGTGACATCAAAAGCACAGTGATCATATGCAATGGCATTTACGCTGTTAGTTTACTGCACTGCAGCGCAATCAAACGGCACTAAAGGCCCCAGTATATAATCACCCAGTGATGCTTCTTGGGGGTATCTTTGGTCAACGGGTATCTTTGGTCAACGGTTGCCGATCGGCCAAACAAGCTTTTGTCACGTCATAAAGACTCACAGGGGCGAACAGCTGCACCATTTGCACCATTGAGGGGGAAACCTGTGTTGCCTGCGCCATCTTGCGGCGACTGCCCCTATTGTGGAAACTCGTTTACCTTCAATTTGGATTTCTTTGGGTCGCATTTGCGCGGTTCCTGTTTGTGCTGTGTCCCTGCACCATTGTGCCGAATCAATGTTTATCCTAAAATGTGCCAGACTGAGCTGCAGCGTGAAATTTGAGTCGAAATATGACCACCAGTATCCCTGTGCTCGAAAATGGGAACATTGTGGTTTTGGTTTCAGGCGGTTATGGTTTCGGTAGAGATTTATCAAAAGGCTACGGAGGTTGGCTTTTGCTTATCTGTAAGGCCGCAGGCACTACGCGCGTTTTCCGCCTTCACTTCGGATTTATTTGGGTCGCATTTGCGAGTTTTGTTTGCTGGTTCTGGCGCCTGCACCACAATCAATGAAAAATGACCAAAAGTAAGTGGAATGTTCTTGTGTCACATCGTAAACGGGTAGAGAACAGATAGAATAAAATTCGCATGAAAGTTTGCAGATTATTGGAGGTGAAGTTCAATTTAGTTTACCATTTTTGATGAGCCTATAACTGCATGTATTGAACAAACAGGGTCCTAGACGCTTTGCCCTTGCTTGCTAATTCGGTTCGACATCTCCGCCTGTGAACTTTGGGGTTAGTTGTGCTTATGCGGAGGATGGTCCAGCATTAGTTACACATTGTAACATGCTCTCGTTACGTAGTCTATGGTGTACGGTCATGGACTCTTGCAACCCCGTCACAGGCAAAGACAACCAAGTGTCGCCCGCACTGAAGCCGTTGTTCGATAAAAAAAATGCAAGCAACGCCCTCTTTTACGGAACGCCGCCGTGAGTTCACTTAAGTGCATATATTTTGCCTCAAATGTACCTGCAGTTTTCTTTGCACTAAACGACGGGGAGATGTATGACAAGTGCCAACAGTTCACGAGATTCGAACGCTTATGACTATATAAATTGCTTGGCTTCCGAAGCCTCTGTGGGACACTGCGACGACAGTCGCTACGACGGGACGCCGTGTGGCTCTACTTAGGTCCATCGAGCGAGCCATGACGACAAGGCGAGCCCCTAAAGTGCTCTACACTTAATAGTGCTCTATATATTAATGGCATGTAGCATACTGCAGCGCGATTAAACAGCACTAGAGGCCCCACTATACGATCACCCAGTCATGCTTCTTGGGGGTAACTTAGGTGACCAATCAGGCAAACAAGCTTTTGTGACGTCGTGAAGATTCGGCGCGAAAGTGGCTGGGGAGTTGCCACTGCTTCATCTGTTTTCCCTAACATCTCCACCACTTGTTTAAAGTTTGTGATAAAATTGGTGTCGTTGTTACTAGGATGAATCAATCTTCTGAATGAACCAAACCTGTATTTTGTCTTGTTTGCAATAAAACTGGCATCATTGTTATCAAGACGAAGCGGTCTTTTCAATGAACCAAGTATTTTGTCTTCATGACCCCTTTAGCAATGACTGTAGGGCGCTACTTAGTTACGGATAAATCCTTGCTTATGTCAAGGTGCAATCAGGCTTTGCGACAAATTCGAGGACGGAGTCTAACGGTCGTTCTACCCTTCCTTCCCACCGTGGTTCTTCTGCCAGGCGTGTCGGCGCTGCTGTCTCTGCTGTCCCTAGGCTGGGGCATAGCGGCCTATGGTAAGGCCATGCGGCTGTACCGCTCGGAGAAGCAGAAGCTCTCCTGGAGCGGCCTAATCCTGCAGACCCTGTGGCGGTTTGGCACCATGACCTCCCGGGTGACCGCCATGGTCCTGCTGGCGTGCGTCTGCGGGGCCTGGACACTTATCATCGTTGGTGGGTGTCATTGTGTGCAGAAAAAGAAAAGAGGTGTGACATTACCTCATGAGGTCTTCGAATTGTCTTAACTCGGTGATCTCAACAAGAGCTGAAAGACTTGCCTTAGTTAGGCAGCAGAAACGAAGTGTTTGGTTTCTTTAGATTAGTAGTTTGTCCGGCTCTGTCAGGAAACTGTTACGTGTTGTCTTGAGCGCCATTATGCATCAGTGGCAGCTTTGCCACCTAAAAGATGCTCTTGCTTCATGCTCTCCTTTTCCGCAAGAAACGCGAGTAGCTCCACTTTTACGGTGCGCAGGGCAAATTCATAACTGTCAAAAGAGTGAAGTCGAATTTCCCTTCTCTGCACTTCACAGGCACGCACTGGATGCTGATGACCAGCTGGCTGGTGTGGCAGAGGACCGACTTCTGTCCCTCGCGGTGGGAGGAGCTTGCCTACAACGCGGTTGTGGGCGCCATCTACACCTTCTGCTTCTTTAACGTCCGCGAGGGGCGTTCTCGCGGCCGTGTGGTCAGCTTCTACGCACTCATTGGCCTGCAGAACGTCGGCTTCCTAGCCGCCTACTGCCTAGCCCGGGACGAAGCCGACGACATCCACGTCATCACCGCCGCTGCTGTGGTGTTGGGGAGCTTTGGCATTGGTGAGTGAGGGTGGCCGCGGTGATCGATAACAAGAGAGTGAAATGGCTGACATACACCCTGATGGCTAAGAGAACTAAGTTTAATTTCAATAGCAGATCAGGAGTAGTCGCTGAGCTCCGCTGCAAAGTAGCCTGCTCCCTGCAAGGGCAGGTGCTTGGAACTGCCTTTTGAACCACACGCGTTCCGCCAGAGCAAATGCCGAAGCATGATGGGAACAGGAATTTTCTGGCAGCGTTTATGTCAAGACCTTCCAAATGCGTCTGCTCCCCTGCAAGCATTTTCTCCTTGCCCGGTCCTCAACTTAAGTCCCTTCATAGGCATTTTGCCGAAAAAGGGACTTTAGTAGTCTTGACAGTGTCCAATGGCGCCCATGATAAAAGTTTCGCTGGCCTTTTCACAGGCAGGCGAAAACAAAAAACAACAAAAAAAACGCCGAAAAACAAAAAAAAAAATGCCGAAGGCGCGTTTACACACATGTCCACCCAGTCGTCGTTCGAGCTGGGCTCCTCGCCACTTGATTCCGATTTTCAGCTTCGCACTTGCTTTCGTTGAGTAGCAAGCATGAACGCAACACGGCGTGTACCATCTATTTTTCCGTTGCGAATGTGGCTGTTTGCATGTACTTGCCAGAGCGGGCGCCATGCCCAATTCTAAAAAGGGAGTAAAGCGGAAGCAGACGGCAACGACATCAAGGGAGTTCCGGCCGGCTCCTCCAATTTTGGGTAGCAACTTTTCTTGCCCCACGGAGCGATCTCGGCTGCAGTACCGCTCTCAATCTGCCATTTGAACAGGATTTGGTTGCTCCCGACCTTCCACTGGACGTGTTTGCTCCATTTGGAGCAATGGAACACGTTGCTCCATTTGGAGCAAAAAGCTTGCTCTGAAAGTGCTCCGGATCTGCCATTGGAATTTCAACATGAGATAGAAATAAAGGGAAAGATGGCTAACATTTGATTGATTGTAGAGATTTAACACGACAACGCAACGCAGGTGATGAGGGGCGCCGTAGTGGAGGGCTCCGGATTAATTTTAACCACCTTGGGGGGTTGTTTGGGGGTGGCTAACATACACCCACCGCGGTGGCTCAGTGGCTAAGGCATGTGCGGCTGAGCCCAAGGACGCGGGTTCGATCCTGGCCACAGTGGCCACTTTTTAGGTGGAGGTGAAGAGCAATACTGCCCATGTGCCGAGGTTCTGTGCACATTAACAACACCCAGGGTGATTAAAATTAATCCAGAACCCTCCACTAAGGTGCACTTCATAGTCCTGGTGTAGCTTCAGGGCATTCAACTCCATAATTTGATTTGGAGCTATCATACAGCGTAGGTTGTGAGGTTATGGTGGAATCTGTTGGTCTTTGTCCAGAGTAAATGTTATCGACAGTTTTGCGCGAGCTGCAATTTCCAGTCCCTTAGAGACAAGTGCACGTTTTCCACAAAAAGCCAGAAGTAACCTGGAACCCATCCACCCCCTATCTGTTGACCACTGAATGCATTCACCTTTTATCAAATAATTTGACAACTGACGTGATTGTAGGCATATTCTGAATTTAGGCTTCATGTACATATTCCCTCCACAACACACACTTTTGGGAATGATAAGGGTGAAAGGTTGCCAGATATTGGTGCTGCTCTGAAAACTTGCACTTGAAGGACGTTTTGTGAGTATGCATTGTCATGTTTTATGGTCACAGCTAGCACTGAAAAAGTGCTATACAGTCAAACCCCGCAATAATAAATCCGTCGGGGAAAGCTGAAAAATTCACTTGTGCGGGAATTCGTTGCCGCGAGAATGAAACACAAGCGACAGGACAATCGCCCGCAAACCGAAAATTTATTTCTGAAAGTCGGTTATGTTACTTTGCGAGCCTTACCTTGCAGCAACTGCACAGCTCAGCTCTCACACTACAAGAAGTGGTTCAGTGTTAGTCATGCACACTGAGAGCAACCAAATTGTGTCAAACGTAACCAAAATATTCTGCGGGTTTGCATTCCCTGCACGTTTTTCTCTCTGGTCCTCGGCACCACTTGTGTCCGAGCATACAAGCGAAGTCCAGCTTCTCTGGCACAACGTTGTTCCAATTTTGTCCACAAAACTAAGTGCGCACTGCTTTGTTGACTTCCTGAAGGGCCACAGCCGTCACAGTTTTGTTTTGGCACACGTGTGCCAGTAAAGAGTAGCATCCTTGCTTTTCAAAATGGTAGAGCGGGCTGCTGGCGTTTCCAGACTCGTCGGCGCTATCCTCCCTTCTTCCACTTGGGCCACTGACTTGGGCAATGATGGCTGCCTTATCTCGTAGTGATAAAAAATTCCGCTTTTGATTGAGAGCAAACAGAGCAAATGTGCCGACTGCCACGCACACAAAGAATGCACGCACGCTGTCCAGTAATAGCCAGCTAGCATAGCCCAAGCCAAAGCCGACGGGCCGTGCCGTGGGTCACCATGTGTCACTCCCTGCTGGTGTCGCCGCGAGGCTGCATCCACAGCCCACGGCAGGACTCGACTCTTTTTCCATGAAAGGGAGTCGAGTCTGGCCGTGCACAGCCGCCCTTTGTACGGTCTTTTATGTAAACAAATATGGCAGCGGCCATGCAATCATGCTGTGGCAGATGTTTACACGCTTTGAGTCCAAAAAAATGCATTTGAGCACTTTCTGGACACTGTTAGCTTCAAATGGGCACATAAAATGCCGACCGGAGTTGCCGCAAATTTTATTAATGCGAGATTGCTTCCTAAAAACATTTCATTGCCGCGAGATATGAAATACATCAGCTTCCACGGACGTTTTGCCGGGGACATTAAAATATTTCGTACTCGTGAGATTTCATTATCACAGGGTTTGACTGTATCAGTGCTTAATAGTCTTAAATTTTAAGCCAACGATCATCCTGGTTTTGTTGAGAGGTGGATGCATTGCAGTTACCAAATGCTAGAAGAGTTCTCCCACTTACCTATATGTTGTGTCCACCTTATTCAAGTGCAAAGGTGTGATGACAGAATGAAGCTGTAAGTTGTGGCTGTCCAAAGCCAAGCCAAAAAAACATCTCGTCGACCTCTCTATAGAAGGCCATGTTGTATAATCCTACGAAGCGCTCCATCTTGGGCATTTCCCTCTGAAGAGGTGCGCTGATTTGTCCTTACTGTTTGCCAAAAAATACCAAAATTCGAGGCTTCCAATCCCTTGGATTTTTATGAATGTCAAAAATCTCCTGCAATTAAGGGGCACATCTTTGATCAAAACCTTTATTTTTGCAGTTATGATGATGAAATTGGGGAGCACATGTAGTTTCTCATTGTGATTGTAGATATCATTTGTTTTTGAGTAAAATGATTATATTCAAATTTATTTGGGTTTTATATTCAATTTTTTGACAGCTTGTAAAAAAACTGCAGAGGGATGCAGCTGAACATGAAACCAGTGAACTCTGCACAAGTCAAAGAGTGCAATAAGACACGTTTCGTCTATCGTCTGTAGCAGAAGTTCGACCATTTGAAGTTTGGGCCAAGGCAAAACCGGTTTTTCCTGGTTGCCACCTTTCAAGCCCAAACTTCAAATGGTCCTAACTTCTGCTACAGACCATAGAATTATGATGTTAGTCTTATTGCATTCTTTGATTGTGCACAGTTCACTGTTTCCGTTTAGCTGCCATCCTCCAGCAGTTTTTTTACAAAGGCTGTCAAGAAATTGAATATAAAATCCAAATAAATTTCATATAATCATTTTACTCAAAAACAAATTTGATCTACAATCAGAATGAGAAACTATGTGTCCCTAATTTTCATCATCATAACTGCAAAAACTAAACTTTTTTGTTAAAGAACCAGTGCCCCCTTAAATAATCCAGGAAACCTTTTAGAAGCCACTGTTAAGCACACGTCCCCTCGACACACAATCCAAAAATTCCAGTTCTTCATTTCAGCCCACATAAAGTATACTACGACTTCCTTGTTGCAGCATGTACTGCATGGCGCTGTACTACCGGTTCTTTCACCCGAGTGCCTCATCTACCTGTGCTCAAGCAAGTCAACCACTGAGGAGGAGCTCGAAACTCAGGTGAGAGAGGGAGAGAGCCTCCTGTTGAACATTCATGCCCCTGACATGCACTTTCGTAGGCTTCAAGGGCAAGCAGCTGAGCAAAGGTAGCTTGTGTTCATCTTGTGTTACCTTATTTTCACGCATATAACCCACCCCTCCCATGCCCTGCACCCCCACTTTCCGCCGACAATTTAAAAAAATATCCCCACGTATTGCTTGCATATTTCATAAAAGATGGACCAAAGGTACTACTCAAATAACATTACACATTTGCTTATGCAAAAGAACTTACCGAGCTGACTACGTAACTAGATGACTTGCCGCATACATTTTTTCAGGTTGGTATATTGTTGAGCTGTGTGTGCAAAATAAGCACTGTCAATGGGATAACAGTGTCTTAGTCGCTATTACTGCTGGCAGGGGCATCACGACCCAACGCGCATTGCGGTGAAGCTGCACCAAAGGAAATACCTTGCATATAATCCGCACCTCTACTTCACCCTTGAAACCTTTCACATTTTTGGTGCGGGTTATACGCGCGAAATTATGGTACGTGTTCTTCACCCGTCTTTTTATTCTTCTGTTTATCATGTGCCTGCATCGTCTAGCCCCATTTTGTAAGCTGTGAAATTCACGTTTTTTAAGCATCTCCATAACAATACTGAGCTAAATGTAAGGCGGACCTGTAACATGTTTACTGAACAAGATTAAGTGAATGGTGGAATGTGGTCTCTCTGTGTCTGCAAGGGTTGAGCACAAGGGATGCAGCAGTTTATGAAAAACCAACTTTTGCGATAATTTTCACAAACGATGAGTCAGTGCCCGATTGTGCTAAGAAATTTTACCGTGAAAGGATCGCCGAGCCTTCCTGGTAATGTGTTTGACATCGTGCTTCCTCACAAGGGCTGTCAATCCAACGGTGAAACCAAAAGAGGGCGCCACATGTCAGTTTTAATAGATGCAATTAATAAAAGAGGCAATTTTTCCTCTTCAAAAATGATTCAAGGCATGGGGAATGATCAGCAGTACTCGTGACGGGTCAACATGTTGGAAAAACTGCTGCTCATCAAATTTTCACTAAGCCTAATAAAAAGCATGATCCGTGGTCGGCTGTTTCTTATAACACAAGGAGCATGCAGCAAAATGTAGCAATTTGCATACAGTATATTTGCATGAGCATAAAAGTGACCTGAAAGTTGGTAGGATGGCTTGATGAGAGCACCCATATGATGCTAGTGGACGAAAGCTGGGGACCGTCTGTTTTAAGTGCAGAGCACTTTAGAGGCTCGCCTCGTCTTTGCAGCTCGCTCTAACGGTTGATGTCAAGCGACTGCCGGAATCAGGCAGTGCCACGAAATAACAGACCCAAGTAGAGCCCGGCATTCCGTCGTGGGGCGTCCCACAGAGGCTTTGAAAACAAGCGGTTTTAAATAGTCATAAGCGTTCGAAACTAGTGAACTGCTGGCACTTGTCATACATCTCCCCGTTGTTTAGGGCAAAAAAAACTGCAGGTAGATTTGAAGCAAAATATATGTAACTAACTGGCAGCACCCGTGTTCATTTAGTTCAGAACGCTCATTGGGTTGGTTTTTGCAATAGTAAGCGAAAAAAAAGCAGCAGTGCAACGCCGGCACGTGCAAGGGGAAAAGCAAGCACAAAAAAGAACAGAACTCCCGCTGGCGCTGTTCCAGGCACGGGTAGTGCGAGCACTGCGGAGGCAGAAAATTTGAACTGCGTTGGGTGGTAGCAGTGAGTGGATAATGGCGCTACAGCCCATTATGGCGAATCACTTTCTCTGCACTTCTGTCAGCTTTCACGTCGAGTGGAACGGCTTGAATTTTTTTTCCTCCCAGGATCACAGCAAGGTTTCCAGTGAAGAAGAACAGGCCACCACACCTCCCGGCAACAAGACAAGACCAGCACCAACAGCGGTCAGTGCGTCACATTCGTTCCGGACTCTCAAATACGTAAACTACACCCCCCCGGTGGCATCCACTCCGCACCACTGGGACAACCTCAAAGGAACATCACCCTCCAGTGAAGACAGCACAATCTCGGCGTGCGGCAATACTACACATCTCAGTGAAGCTCAGCCCGAGGGAAACATCTATGCCGAGAGCAGTTTTGGAAGGACAACACTCTCTGGTGGAACAGCGTGCGATAAGCAGTTAGTACACGATCTGAAAGACGGCGAAATATGCGACAACGGAACAGCACAGACTCCCTCGGAGAGCAACATCACCAGCCCTTCGAAAGCCTACAGAGCGAGGTTGGATCTGGACTGTTCGTTGGACGAAAGTCATCGTTGGCGCTCCGAAGAGCTGAGCTTCGCCGAATGGGGATTGAAAGTGGGCGGAAACGAGAGCTTCGGCGTCACGAAAGACCGCATCGCCAACCGGCACCACACCGTCAACTACAACTTTCGGCCGTTCGTCGGCGAAGGCGCGGTCGCGCGGCCTTTCAGGAGACACTGTTCGTGCCTGGTGCTGTCCGAAAACTTGCCAGGCTTTGCCATCGAGTCGATGCTCTCGGTGACAAACGGCAGCGGTGGATCGATGAAAAAGGCGCTACAGAATGTGAAGTCTACACCGAACGTCCGACTGCGGTACTGCCTTGAAGACGAAAGTGACGGTGACAAGTCTTGGTCGATGCACAATTTTTTGGCCGCAGATCAGAGCGCACTTGGGGAGTCCCACAGTTCGGCCAGTGGCAGTAACTGTTTCACGGGTGGTTCGGACACGGCACTTGTTTGAGCCGCAGTGGTGCCAACTTCGGAAGGCAGGCCTCAACAACCTCTCGAAAACCGGTCTACGGGTGGGTTGTGCACCGAGAACCAGTTGAGAGGACAATGGTCAATTGTGTGCCAACCAACAGACGTGGGCAGTACTACGGTCACTTGCTGGCCAGCAAGCAAAGCGTACGAGCCAACCCCAGCACGGAACTAGTGTATTTTAGTGGCCGGGGTCACTAAGCTCTGCTTGGGATAGGTATACGCAGCGCTTGAAATCAATACCACCTTCAGAGATGACGAACTATATGTTGGATGTTTATGACGAGACAGCTGTGAAGCTCATACCAGTGACCAAAGTGCAAGGTGCCTGGGATGACCTCCGGTGCAATTTTGAGCCTGTGTATCGTGTGGTTTCCAAACTTTGTATTTGTTTTAAAGAGCCTTGGGCACACGGAAACAACTAAAACCTGAATTTATTGCGCAGCTTTGATGCAATTCTGTTTTACTGTGCCAAGCTGCTCCAATAGCATGGAAATTGCGCCAGACTGCTCTAAAACAGCTTGAGAGGCAAGGATTTCGACGCTTGTGTCAGTTTCGGTAGGGCAAAAGGCCAAGTTGACAGCATGGTTTTCCAAGCAACCCGAGTAGTTCCCCCACCCGCGCAAGGATGGGGTGATCATCTTGGTATCACTAGGTCAGCTGAACCCCCGCCTTGTGCCTTCTGGTCACCGGTGTTATTGTCACTCGCTCATAAATGCACAAAAGACTAAAACGAAGCAAAATATAGCTTCTAAAGCGTGATTGGCTCTCCACTGCATTCACTGGAATGACCTCCCTGACTGGGCGTTGCTATGGCAACGAAACGCATGGCTGCTGGGTGAAGCGGCTTCTGCGTAGTTCAAGCGTTCAGTGTGCTTTGCCAATCTTTTCTCTGGTTCAGGTTTCGGGTTCAGTTGGATTCCCATTTAGACATTTTATCTGTTGTACTGAACAGTGACGCTAAAAGTGGGGATGATGTTGAGAACGTGTGCCAGATTACGGGAAGTTGCACTGCTCGAAAGGAGTCCACTGAACACAACGTGGGGCCGACTTCGCCGTGGCTTGTATTTGAGTGTGAAATGCGGTGCGTGCGTCTACAATCGGGGTTTGCAAGTGAACATTTGGACTCTTTGCGATGTTATAAAAATTTAGTTGTTGCTGTGTTCAACAGCATGCTCGCAAGCCTCGGGAATCGAACGATCGACACTTCAGAATTGTGTTGTGGCGCACACTACATCCCTGCAACGTGTGTTAGGGCATGCGCACCTGACAGTAGGACTGGTCACACGAGTAGTAAGGTAGTTTGATGGACATGAAATGCCAAAAGTGAGGTCGCTAAACATAGCAACACTTATTAAATTATGATCGGGGTGGATGTGCGCTTCTGGGATTGAAATGGTGCATTGACCACCACTTCACTTTGTGCAACTTTTGCCGTGGCTCTAAACTCGTTCGTACAGTGCAGTCAGGTATTGCAAAAATAGTAATTGCAGCATTCAAATGATCGATTGCAGTGTTTTTCAATTTAAAAACTTTTTACGACATTTTACGTTGTCTATGCATACAGCCTCAATACAATTTGAGAAGTTTGCGAGAAGGTATTGCAGTTCGTACCTTGTGATACTCTGTTAAAAACCCTTTCTCTAAGGGTTACTTCTGTGTTATGTGTATCCCAAACTGATTCAAAAGGTACTTGTCCCCCAAAAGTAGCTACAAAATTTGTTTTTTTAAGCTCCTAAGATGACATATTAAATGTTGTGAACTGCTCCAAATCAAGGTTCTTCTGCTCCAAAATCGAAATTTTGCAGCTCCAAAAACTAACCACAAATCTGTTTGGGGTGTCTCACCCCTAGTCTTGGTAAGGCCTGCTCAAGCTTAATGCCAAAGGCTGTTGGTGTTGTTACATAGAACAACATTTAAGTTCGAAGGAACTTCATTTTCTAATGGGTGGTGCTTGGGACTCGGGTGGGGAGGGGTGGAGGGGTTAGATGAGACAGACGTCTCTAATAGAACACATATTAGGGACGTAGTGTCACAATTGCAGCAGGATTGGAAAAAAAAAAAAACCTCTATCAACTCTTACTAGTGCGGCAAGTCCCTTGTGGCATCAGTTTGGGGGACTTGCACTTGCATACTTGCCTCAACTGTTAAAGCATTGAAAAAGTGGTCTGCGTGAACATGTGAAGACAAAAAAAAAAAATGTAATGCTTAGTGCTATGTTTGGTGCTCATCTTTTCTGTCCTTGTTCTCAAGTTTGTGCCATTCATTATTATTTGTCTACCTCTATAGCCTGAAAGCTAAAGTTGTTGGCTAAGCATAACTTTCGCTAGCTTTCTTTTTTTTTTTTTTTTTTGAGGCTGCGGTTATTTTATTTCAACAACATTGAGACAAAAATGTCTTCACTGCGAATCAAAATTCTGGCATAATTTTAACCTCCCTTTGACTGCAGCTCAAATCTCAGGTCAGGGGCTTGTCCCAAATTCAAACATTTATTATTTTTATCTTTTGGAGCAGTGGGTAATACCAAGCTGCCTTAGTACGAATCAACAAAATACTGTGCTTGCGTGCATCCACAAATCTTTTGTGATTCTCTGAAAAAAACTTTTTACTTAAAGACAACAATGCCTCAGGATTCCAATATCAAGCACAAAGTTTTTCACAAGACACATCTGCATTCTTTGCAGCAGAATCTCCATTCCCGCGTGTTCCTCCTCACATATTGCTGCAACACAATTTTTGGCTCTGCAAAATCTCAAACGACCACACATGAGAAGTCATCAACTGAAGAAGTAATTTAATAAAATTACCATTGACTTTTAACCGTGTGAATCTTAGTATGACACTTGTTAGCTTTATGGTCATTTTTAACGACATATTTCAGCATTTTTAATCATTAAATGCGGAGCTTGGTGCCTTAATGATAAAAACCTAAGGATCATTAAATGTCTCTGATGCAAGCTAGGATAATGATAGCCTTTATTCGTTGATTTTTATGCTTCATGAACTATCGACACTTCAATGGGCTGTCAGGGCTGTGTAAAAACAAATATGCCGTCATTGGTGGGTTGCAAGAATTCATCCCCATTAGCTAAACATGTGTTATCACATAAGATTGGCCAAGAAGGTTGAAACGGTTACCACTTATATATTTAGCCTTCCACAAGAGCACTATACAAAACACCACTGCTGTGTACATATAAGCCAGCACTGATGAGATAGTGTCATGCAAAAGTCTGAAATGACCCGACATTTGAAATTCGTAGCAACTCATTGTAGCAATGTTTCGTCTTATCATCAAGTATGGACAATGTTTTACCTAGTTAGGCTTAGGGCGTAGTTTATCAGGGAGGCGAAACTGCACCCGTTGCATGAACTAGAATACAGGGGTAATTGTTAATCCATTTCGTAAATCTAGAAAATGGCCACGACGACGGGCAGTTCATATGAGGAGAGCACGGCAAATCTAGGCAGCAAACGTGTACCACAGATGTGCCTGGAGTGCTTCAGTACAGGTTGCTGAGGAATTCCCCATCTGTTCAAAAAAGCCTCTCTCGTGATAAGGTTGTGCATAGTGTGGTGCCATCTATGAGCAGGTATGTCAACTAGCCTAACACACTGCAATGCTTTACTTGTTAATCAAATTGCATTAAGTTTTTTCAATCAAGATAGGCTCAATATATTTTACTTTTAGTACAACAAACCAACATTCATAATGTTTAAGAATTGGGTGCAAATTTTACTTAGCTGCTGCTGCTATTTCAAACTGCTTGCAAAAGGGGAAAAGTTGGAATACCTCTGGTTGAAACTATTTCTTTGCCATGACTCAAGCTCCTCTTGAGTGTAGCATACTACTCATTAACGTTCAACGCATTTAAAAACTAAAGAGTGCATTTATGTTGGATTGCTATTTACACTTTTTAAACCCGCTAGTATTTATACCTTGATGTCCTGTGGCAGCCGCAAGGCCATTCCTTGAGGAATGCATTGCTTTTACACCTGTGTAACATGCTCCCTTGTAAATAACTGTGTATATGTAGAATAGATAGCGCACTTAACATGCATTTAACAGCAGGTGTGAAGCTTGGCTTATTACGACGTGTAACATTACATGGGCTATTTCCTGGTTTGTGTATATATTGTGCTTGTTCTCGCAGTTTGTGCTGGTATTCAAATGAAACAAGTTAATAAATGCACTACCAAACTGTTACAACCTGCAGGCCTGATTTTTTACTCAATGAGACTTGCCTCTTACTCAATGACAAGCAGTACGAGGTTGATTTTAGCACAAATCAAAGTGCGTGCGAATCGGTGGAAACACCAGCACAAAATCAAGGCTGCCTTTTTGCATTGACTTTTTGTTGTTGCACGAATAATATACAACAGACATAAGCATTCCAGCCAATTTGACATTACATTTAGTGGTACACACCGGTCCAGGCAATCATCTAACCCGCACGTTTGTTCTGTGAAATTTTTAACCTCACTTTCATGGGACTAGTTTAAGGCACAGAGGTAACGATAGTGCCTTTTGCCGTTCACTAAAAGTGGTTTTAGAGTGCGTGCTGCACGACCTTTAGGCACTGGGCAACGAGCTGTGAAACGTTCAGTGGGTATTAGTACTTAGTTACTAAGAAAGAATACCATGTCGTCAGCATTTTGCAGGCTCAATTTTCAGCACCCAAGATGCTTCACACTTTTAACAGCAGAGCTGTTTATAAAGCGTGATCCAGTGGCGTTAGCAAAAAAAACTGCCTCCTGTAAAGGGTGCACCACCACAGATAGGGTATTATAACAGTGAAGCCACCTTTTGCACCAGCTCAAATGTGAGCACAAGGGGCATATGCGTATGTGCACCCCTCATTATACCATTTTAAACTAAAATGGAAAAAATTTGCGCAGTTCGCACGAGTGGTCCAAGGCTGTTGAAACAGCGAAATTGTGGTCAACCTAGCTTCTTCCCCCTGGGATCTGCCGTCAGTGTGGGGGACCAACCGGAACGGACTTGTAACATTCGACTAACCTTGGCCTAGCCTAGTAAGAACATCGCAAAACTTTACAAAACTTACCAAAGCCTAGCAAAACCAGAAGCAACTAGGTCGACCCCCCCCCCCCCCCCCCACCTCCGCTGCTTTTTTTTTTTTTTTTTTTTTTCGTGAAGGAAGGTGAGCTGTCAATATCTGCATGATTCACAGAAGAAGAACGCAGCCTTACACTGAAGTTGAAAAATGGCGAATCACAGCAACGTCACAGCCTTGGATTGATTCAGTTCCCATCACTCTATTCATCGGAAATCCTCAACATCCTCCAAGGATTCACAAGATGTGCTGCATTTTCAGGCTCCACTGTTAACAGCGGTGCACACTGCAGCCTTCTGCAATTTCAGGATCTCATCTTTTCGTCCGCCGCCGAGAATGCTAAATTTCTGACCAAACACTCTAGCCAAGACGTGGCAACAGGATAAACTGTCAAATTTTGCATACTCTGGAGCTTGAAGTGCCTCTGAGGGCTGCAGTTTCATAAGAAACAGCTATCGGCCAACGAGTCGACACTTCAACGGTAGGTCACTCCCTCAAATCACCATTCAAATATATTCACAACCGACAAAGTGGCTCACCGACAACAAACTGTTGCTGGCACCCTATCAATACTACAGTGCAAGACTTGACATCAGGTTCAGTGTGTAGCCAAGTCTCTTGCAAACTGAAATCGCAAGCTGACCAGGCAGTTTGGGGTAAAAGCCACAGAGAATTGGTGAAAGAAAAAAAAAAACAATGTAGCCGCAGAGAAATATGCAAGCAGTCAGCCCATCATGGTTCACAATTGGCCACATTAATTACTTTAAACAATGGACCATATGGACTTTAAACAATGGACTTCTACAATGGACCATATTCACACCGATTTTCAATCAGGTGATAGAGAAGAGCGCGGAGTATACTCAACCCTATACATAGCCTTCATAGATTATGAGAAAGCATTTGACTCGGTCGAAACCTCAGCAGTCATTCAGGCAGTGCGTAATCAAGGTGTAGACTATTAGAAAGATATCTGCAACGGGTCCACAGCTACCATCATCCTCCATAAGGAGAGCAGTAAGTGTGTGTGCGGCCCTGCTCCTTTCCCCTCTTTTTTTGCTTGCTTTCTCTTTCATCCCCTGCACACCCCTTCCCCAGTGTCGAGTAGCAATCCGGGCTCTAAGCGTGGATAACCTCTCGGCCTTTCCGTTTGCTTTTCTCTCTCTCTACAAGGAAGGGCATCAGACAAGGAGACACAATCTCTCCAATGTTAATCACAGCATGTTTACAAAAGTGTTCAGAACATTGGATTGGATCAGGTGGAGCTGTGAGGTTAATGGAGAATACCTCAGTAACTCACATTTGCTGCCTGACGTTGCCTTGCTAAGTAAACTCGGGGGACGAATTGCAAATCATGCTTTCGCATTGCGAAACAGAGTAGACCCGTGGGCCTGAAAATTAATATGCAGAAAACTAAAGTAAAGTAATGATCAATAACCTGGGACAGCACAGCAATTTGACATAGGTGGCGAGGCAGTGGAAGTGGTAAGTGAATATATCTACTTAGGGCAAGTTGTGACCCCGGATCCCAACCATGAGGTAGAGATAATTAGAAGGAATAAGAGTGGGGTGGGGTGCATACGGGGGACATTCTCAGATAATGAATGGCAGCCTACCATTGTCGCCTGAGAAGAAAGTGTGACCGCTGCATCTTACCGGGACTCACTACGGGGCAGAAACTTGAGGGCTCACTAAGAGGGTTCAACTTAAATTGAGACGACTCAGCGAGCAATGGAGCGGAAAAATGATATGTGTACATTAAGGGACAAGAAAGAGCGGAGTGGGTCAGGGAAAAAACGTGTTAAGGACATATTAGTATAAATTAAGAAGAGAAATGGCTGTGGGCAGGGCATGTAATGCAAAGCAAGATAACCGTTGGTCATTAAGGGTAACAGAGTGGATCCCTAGAGAAGGCAACGGGCGGGGCGGCTGAAGTTAGTGGGCAGATGAGATGAAGAAGTTTGCGGGGTGGGGATAATTGGTCACAGTTAGTCCACAGGACAGGGATAATAATGGAGATCCATGGGAGATCTACGTCCTGCAGTGGGCGTAGATAGGCTACTGGTGATGTGATGATGAATTACTTTAAAATGCTAAAACAATGTATTCATTTTTATATCGCTTAACACATTTCTCTTTCAGTCGCACTGCAATTTCCCCCAAAATAATCAGTGGCACATATGTCCTGTATTTTTTGTCCTGAACATTTCTCAGCCCATTTACCTGCTGCACCAGTCTCGATCCCTTTGCTCCAGCTGTTTTGATGGCCACTCCTGTTATTCTACACCACGAACCCACTTGGGACACAATATTTCCACAATGGGGGCCAAATGGTCTGGCTAATTATGTTTAGCGAAAGCTTTCTTAGTGCGACCAATGGCGTCCTGTCAAAAAATTAATGCATTCCCCATGGACTGCCTGGTCAACCGAAAACCTCTGATAAAATCTCTGGACACACAGCGTGTAAGTGAAACCCTGCTTCCATCGTGTCAAAACAGTTGCTTGAAAATCGCAAAAAAGGGAACGGTTCTAGACAAGACCATACACGCATCAATCATGAAGAGGAGTAACATAGTACACTTTCATAACACCATAACACACATCAATCATGAAGGATGGAGTAATATACCTTTCATATCATAAACGCATATCGGTAACATTTAGATCCTTTGTGGATGCGCTCACTTAGTGCGCGAGAAATCGTCGCACAATTTCGTTCTTAATTTGCAATTTGGGTTTTTGAAAAGTTGACGATCGACTGGATGCAGTTTCAGCAAAGGTTGGAGACGCACTTTTAGCGATGGTTTTGATGCACTTTTGACACATTTTGATCTGAGAAAGCTTTCACACTTCTCTCAGCATTCTTTAGGAAGAGATGGTAAAGTTTTGATATGTTTTTATGGCCAGCCACCGTCACTCCATCTCTTTCCTTCACAAGCAGTAAGCTTTTGGACACTGAATTACCGCATGTAGATCCGTTCAACAGCAGTATGGCGTGTTCATCAAGAGTCTGCTCTGCTTCCTCACACAAGCCACCAGTGACACTCACAACATCCAACACCACCACATGCCAGTCCATCCAGTCTCAAACATTTCGTGTAGTTGTCAACTTATTTAAACATCTCCAAAGATTGCACTTCGCGCCCTCCGCAAATGTACAGCAAAAAGACAGAAAAAAAGGAAACACTCAGGTCCTTGTAGTTAGCATCAAGCGCCCCTCCCTTCCCATCAGGGCTTAATTAAAAGGGGAAAAAAAAAACTGCTACACCAAGGGAACAAAAACACAGCTTCTGTCGGCACGCAGGTGGTAGTAGATATGGTTACAATTTTCTTCCCTTCCAATTCGCCCAGAATCTCATCCTCTCTCTTGCCACGCTCCCATTCAAGACCTCTCTCTCTCTCTTATCCTACTTTAAATATAGGGGCCCTCTTGTCGAGTGCCTATGTATACATTTCGCTCCTTCCCCCGCGAATCCATTGCTTCGTCTTGCGACTCACACCGATCGGCCACTGTGTGGCTGCCGGTGTCATTCCCACTTCTCCCAGTCATCGTCATTCTGCGAAAGAAAAAAAGAGAAGCAAGGAATGAAATTGCATTCTCTCAGGAACTAAATGACATAGAACGCACAGATTAAGAAACGGCAACTTGCCAGCTCCTAATTCACGGGTTTGTTTCATTTTGCTTTACGGAAACAATGCAAGGCTGACTGTCTATCAATCATCCCTTTATGTACTTCACAACATGAGAATAACGTGCCTTACAAACACAGCCATAAGTCGGCAAATTTTCAAAAATAAATTCTTCTAAAAATAAAAAACAAAATAAAAACGTTTGATACATTATACTACTGGAAGAATAGATAAACCCGCAATTCACAAGAAACATTGCACCAGAACTCGTTATTAACCATCTAAATGTGAAGCACCATGGTGATGCTTACAAAAATAAAATATTTGTGGGTGGACTTTTATGAACACCTCTAAAAACCACACAGTTAACGGAACAAGGGCTAAGCGCATGGCCACTTTTCTGTGTGTCGCTTTGCATTCATACAAAGACACTGCACTTTGATAACGAGAGAGATTTGCATGGCGTCAACATCACTGTAATAATGGCTCTTTACAAAGTAGAAATGCAGAGAAGAAAAAGTACCACTGTCACTCTACGAGTATGAATACGTGAACAGTATCAACAGTGATGGACTGGCGACTCTTAACAATGCAGCGTCAAGCTGCTCATTGGGACAGTGGGAGTGTCACAGTGAACTGCCTGCCTAAATTGTTAACGCTTTCGAATGCTAAGTCCTT